>VTPC01003741.1:0-22830 GCA_011009095.1 Ignelater luminosus
GAGACTGCCTTACCAGACGAGCAGACGGCTTTGCCTTTCTCAATTGACTAGCCGGGTGTGGGTTCCTTGGGATTCCTGGACTGGTCGTTTCGTCTCCAATTTCTTAAGAATCTCAAGTTTCCAATCCAATTTTCGTGGATTCTTCTGGTCTTCTTTTCAACGGAATTTAACGTATTTAAGGTACTTAAGGATTTATTTAATGAAACTTCTTTTCCATTAATCAATAATTGATGTTTGCCCGTGTTGAGCAATAGGCAGTGAAGCGGCTTCTATTTGGACCAACTCTTTAAGCCTCTGGACAGCACAGCTTTTCGAGTGTCGGGATATGATTTTATGATTTTAAGGAAGTGGCAACGGAAGCAGAAGACTCTTGGTAAATTTCGGATATCATTGCTATTATTTGGACACGATGACGAATTTGTATTGTTATACGGATTTTGATTAGTAGATTGATGCAATGGGCGAAACGGGCATTATGTAATCGGATACCTGTAGAGGTGAAGGGTTAGTTAGTCAATTACGAATTGTCAGGTCTTTTCTTAAGCCTTCAGGATCTCTAATTTGATTATGCAACAATTCATATAGGTTCCAAAACTTCTAGAGATGAACTGACGATATTTAGGTTGGAAGTTACGGGAAAACCAATACAGCTTTTTTTCGAGATCCAGTTGCCCGCGGCTTCCAATTTAATGTGACAATCAGGCCGCGGATAGAAGTGCTTCGACTCTGCCTGGTACTCACACCAGGTTCGCTAAATATTTTTGTTGTTACGGTACCAGTAGTGGGGCATTGTCTTTTAACAGAATAGAAATTTCGAGTAATAGTTATTTTACTCTTTCCGGAAATTTTAATGAATCTATTTTTTCATCCAAATGTATTTTCCACTAGTGCATAAATATAGGACAGAGACAGATTACTGTTTACTGGCTGTATTGCATATAGTGCAACAGATGATTGTTGAAAAGAGGGGAATTGTTGTACAAACGGTTACTGTTGAACGGACGGCAATTAATAACTGAAATAATGAATTGCGTGATCATAGTACTGGTAGACATAAAAACAGGCTGTATAGCAATCGATCTTGGACGGATACATTGGATTTCTTCCTCTGGAAAACTGAGCGAAATGGACAGTGTACACTGTGGATTCTGTTGTCAACGGAATGCTTGTTGACGGTTTCACCACTTTTATTATTCTTCGGTTTCTCTCAGGAAAGACAAGCTGTGCTCTTTTTACTTGATGAAGACCTTTTGGAACGAGACGGTTCCTGCTGTAGCAATTCTTCGAGACAATTTGGGTCCTGCTTGGAAGCCCAAATTGTAACACCTTTTTCGTCGCTTTTGTTTTATTCTTTAAAAATGAAAAAAATCTGATTTTTATACAAAATTAAAAAACATTTAACGGGTTGGTTATGAATTTCAAATTTGGGGGTAGATTACACTTCTAATTTTTAATTTTGAGGTGTTGGGTTAACTGAGTCGAAGTCGGTCTCAGGATTTACTGCGCCCTGAAGCAATTTCATATTTTTGTGCGCTTGCACCATACACCAAGCAGTATTACAATTTCTCGATCTAGAAGACAAAGGAGAAATAACTGAAATAACTGCCAATAAGAAAAACTTGGATTGACTTAATTCAGCAAACCCAACCAGCAAGCCCTGGCAATTAGAAAAGTCTGAACAGTTCCAACAACTTAATGAGCCTGCCGGCGTCTATTCAAATTAAAAAGTCTAGACATCTAAAGGTATACTCCTATTTATGCAAACCTAATACCTTGCGACCATACCTAGGTAGACATTTTAGTACAGATGTATAATATAATTTATTTAGAAGTTACAGAAATCCTCAAATTCGTAGTTTTTGCCGGAAGTGGTAAGTCGAGACTAATTAGTTTTCTTTGAGCTACTTAAAATAACAAAAGGATGATAAATATCTAGAAAAACCAAAATACTTACCGAATTGAAAGAGCGGGCCTATCAGTTCCTCGTGATGCCCGTTTGATTTAGACGACTGGCTTGTTCTGTTTTCTAGCTGCTTCTTGGCAACTTGTGTTTTGGCGACCATAGGTCAACTGACGGACATGTTTTGAGTGAATTTCGGATGCAATAAAAATAGTGAAAAGTGGTGCCCTTTTATAGCGAATGCTTTCTGAAGATCTGAGTTCTGATTATTTTCCAAGGCATGTTTGAGGATCTTTTTAATTGTTTTTAAAAGATCCATCCAATTTTGACCTAAAGCAATTCTCTATTGCGATCACTTACACTTTGATCACCCAGCTCTGTAAATGAATTTAGAAAATTTTCATTTGAAATCAAAATCGGTAAGCATGTAAACAAATACAATCATTGCTACTTGTAACAGCTTTTCTATGTTTGTTACAGGCCTTGGTTTTGAATTTTCCGTTTCGTTAAACGTCAATCTCGTCTTACCTCCATTTCATTCTGTTATCTTTCCGCTCTGTACATAACCTTAATTCTTTGTTTTACTATTCGATAATTAATGATTTTCCAAGGTTTGATTTAATTTTTGTATTAGAACGAGATATCCATTATAAATATTTTTCCAGTTCATTCATGGCGTTTTTCAACGAAAATAGCATTAGCTGTTGTTATCTTTGCTTCTGATAAGTGAGGAATCCCTACATTATCGTCTTGCTAGTTCTAAATTTCTTATCTTGTCGTTGATTTATCTTCCTGGATAGCCTGGTTGCGTGTCAATAAACTTATTTATTAATAAGGTCCTAGAAATCTAATTTTTATTAATTATTCCTTTGCAAAGATCGATTTTATTTGAAAGAAATTAGGAATCTCTATACTTTTGATATAGAAGTTATTTTTATTTTATGTAATTAAATTCTAATTAACCCAGGCTAATTTTCGTTTGTTATTTTCCTAGGTTACCGATATATATATTTTCTAGAATCGATTCACAAATCATCAACTCTTTATCTTCGTAGGTTCATGTATAATAATAAATTTTCAAAACATAAACATCACCATTGAAGGTTTTTTTGTTCAAATTCTTTGTTAAGCGTGAATGTCATTATCGGTTTATATTGATGGGACAACGTATTGTTTCTACTCTCTTTACGTTATTAGTGGACTTTTTGGTTTTAGGGATACATCTCTTTCCCCAGAAATCGTGTAGAGGTGAGGGGATTTAAAAATAAGTATCTAGTAATAAAGCAATAAATAACCAAGAGCTTCTTAACTATTTGAGCGCCCTCAGTTTTCGCCGGACTCCCAATAGGATTTGGAGGTGCCTCTAGAACTTGCAACTACGCGTAAAGATCCCCCGATTTTCCTTTGGGGAATTTATATTCGTTACCGTGCGACGATCCTAAAAATCATGACACCCAAGGCCAGCAAAATGACAAATAACCTTTTCACCTAACTTAACAAAAGAAATACAATCACCTTGTTCTTAAAGTAAAAATACTTTCCGTTCGTCTATTGGAATCTTGGTTTGATATGAAGTGAGTTTCTTCTTATGTGTGATGCCCTTGAATGGGTCTTGGGGACCGGCGATATCAAAGACAGAACTTCATTATGCCTGCCTATACGAAGTAATTGGCCTTTTGGGCAGAAGCCCAGTACATATGGTGGGGTTTCGGCTCTACTCATCCTCCCTCATCCAGAGGGTTGTACCGGTACTTCTGCCTAGTGTATTGTTGCAATTCATTTTTATCAGCAAGATCCACTCAGATACAGATAGTTCAGACATTTTCACAATCGATTGATTACATTTTGGATATCCTTGAAACATAATTACATCTTTCCTTTTAGAAGTTAGTGTGGACGAATTCAAAAACTCTTTTAATAAGATTTGTTTCAATAGAATTTATTAAATTCATTTTGATTTGATTTGGTTCTAAACAACTATTTTAAAGTTTGTAGTTAATATACCATAGATAGGCACGACAACTAACACCATCCGTCAGATTGTATTTTAGGGATAGGATGATAAAAGTAACAGCATGTGGGGACGGATACGAATGAAGTTTTTTGTTTTAAGTTTACGAATGTGCAATAAATACTAAAATGCCGATAAATTATACAATAAACGTAACAATTCTGGCAAGTTTCAACCACCTGACTATGTGATTTACTTATATGACGCTTTATGTAATTAGGGCAGGAACTTCAGCTGTCCTGGAGTTCTAGTTCTTTTTAGTTCGTCGTACTTTGCTCGTAATCGAGTCTAGTAGAGCTGTTTCTGTCGTCGACTGGCATTAAATATTTTGTTAAATATAACTGTGTAACTTTTATTGTGTATATAACCTCCTTATCTGCGCTCAAGGCCACTGCTTAGTTTAGGTGGGCTGATTGAGCTTATTGTAGAGTAAGCATTAAGCATATTGCAACACGAGGTTACATTACACATTATTGAAAAGAAAAAAAATCATAGCGTCGTATTCACAGTCGTTAATTAAAAAGATTTAATTTTAAAACAAGTTTTAGTCTTGGTATATTAGGTTTCTATTGTTACACAATACAAAAAAGTAAAGCGACCCATAGTTTCTTTGGATATTTAGTATACATAATCTTACATGTATTATTATAACTACTAAAAGTTCATTTCCTTATTAGAAGACGAATTCTATCCGAAATTCTTTTATTCCCTTGTTTAGAACGAAGAATCTACAATATTCATAATTACTTGTTTGTTCAATGTAGTACGTTTACATAAAGACGAGCGTGGGTTAACCTACAATTTTCTGTATTCAAGAGTTCCTGTTTCCCAATGATTTGAGGTATTAGGGAATATTCTCAGTACCTAATAATTGTTGCTGCTATGATATTAATTTGAAATAGTTTCCTTAAAATTAATTCTTCGGAAAACTCAATATAATCGATATTAATAGATAAGAATGGATTAAAGATACATAACATAGTAGATAACGTAAGTATTAAGATTTAAACTTTGCAAATTTTATTCTGCAAAAATAGTAGCACAAAGTTACTTGAAAAAGGCAAAAAATGTAATTGTGTTCCTTCACTGATTATTAAATTTTTTATTCAATCAGTTGCCGTTCTTCCGCTTTCCTTTTAACTGCTGTTATTTATAAGCAAGATCAAAGGAATTCTAAATATAAAATTGTAAAAGAGAAAAATTAATGTACCTACCCTCTGAAAAAAAGGGAGTTAATGTAAGGTACAATAATTCGTCTTTACCTCCTTTAGAATTTTAACGTGGACTCATTAAAATTCAGACAATTTAAAGTGAATTTTAGAATCAAAGCAGCTTGCGGTTAATAGAAGGTCCGCGTTAATTGCAGCAATTTGTCATTAATCAGCGTTGTTAAAATCCAGTGTTTCATCCTATAAATGAATTATTCATTACATGTTAGTTGCATTAAAGCGAAATACAAGGGTGTATGAAACAAACGCCCTACATTCCTCTTCCCTTCCTGAATACGGGATAAATTCCTACCTCCATACGTTTCCGGGGAAACTTGGAAGCGCTGATAAACCGCGGAGAACAGCGTTTTCAATATCCGGACTATTGTTTGCGTTTACTAAATTTAGAGCAAGCGCCTACAATAACGTTGTTTAATATCTTTGTACTATGTAATGTATGCCCGGTGTCGGTGGTTAATGTGAAAAAGTCTAGTAAATGCCTAAAACCTGACAACGTCGTGCACCCTTCGTTTTATATTGAAAGAAGTGAGATTACTTGTAACCTCTGGGGGTGAACTTCGAATCGAAAACAGGGTGAAAACACCGACTGATATGCAATTTCGTCCGATAGGTTTCTACTCGGAAAATCTCTACATTTTATCTATGACGTACGATGTGCGAAAAACGAGGTAAAATGCTATTTGAAGAACCTTCCACAAGAAAAATAGGGAAATATCTTTGAAAACTTGAAGCGGCCTTGTTTCTAAAGCCTTAGATAAGGAATAATTTACACCAACTTAAAGCTAACAAAAAAGTGGAAAATGTAAAATACCTTACCGTCCTTTTCCTCTTTGGGTGGATTTCCAAACTCAAACGTCGGAGCTAAGTCCTTTAGAGAGTTAAAAATAGATGAAAGCATTAAAACGGGAACAAAACCAGTAACAACGTTATGTGCTAAATGACAAAACTAAACATAAATAAAACTGGTACCCTGCTCAATTCAAAGTTCTCGAGGTTTGGAATATGATTTACAGAAAGATTTAAATTTCTGTCTACTACCCCAAAAATAAGGAGCTAATCTTAAAAGAAAGCGTTATGTTTCTTTTTCTTTTCGAAAGAGAAATTTTAATATTTCCCTAGAATGTAAATTCGCGTACTACGTTTCTGAAATAGATTTACGTGGGTTGGCAAACCGCTGAATTTGATTAATGTTTCTCTTTTGAGATTTCAGATATAAATAACGGAGTCATAGTGGGAAATCAATTATCGCAGTAGGTATTTTGCTGATAATAAAAAAATGTCTTTCCTTTTCATTGTTAATGAAAATTCGAGTTCTAGAAAACATTTATCATACGCAGATAATAAATGTTTTTTGAATGTTATTTATTTTCTGTGTGAAATTGCAACCGGAATATTTGGATAATTGTCGGTGATAGTAAGAAAATTCTTTTAATAAAATTAAGTACTACCGTTGCATACTGTGTGAAAGTAATTTTACTAACTCTGTTTTGCATATTATGCAATTGCTGTTAGTTTCAAGATTTATTACTATTGTGATTTTTGTACAGCGCACACTAAAATACATCGTCATCGAAAGAAATAGAAATAGCAATGCCTTCAGTATTTCTATAAATCAGAAACAAGTATGTATTAACTACAGATTGCTTTTTAATCATTCAAATAACATGTGAAGTTTGCTTGACTATTTCCTTAAGTATTTGTATCCACACCAACAAATTTTTGGAACGCCTGACCTGACTCATGATAACAGTACTTGTAAGGGCAGCAATTAAGTACTAAACAACCATACCAATAATAAGGTACTGTCTTTATGAAGAGACATCAATCACTCTGAAAACTTATTATATATAACTTTTAAAGATTGCTGATTAACTTTAAAGACGATTTAGTAGCTGACTCTAAGTACTGCGTTAGTTAAAAAATTAAATGTGCACGCGGTTTGCTCAAAACTGAAAGCGGGTTAGGTCCAACAAAATCTTCCCTAACTTTACATCAGTTCCCTCGTTAATCACAATGGAATTGGGATAGTTTGGACCTACCTTATCACTCTTTTGCTATTTTACCACCATCTCTGTCTGCTGCTTTCTGCCTCCATATCCGAACACCAAGTCTTTTTAGATCCGCTTCCATATCCTCTGTTCACCTGAGTTTCGGAAACAGGAGCTAGTCGTCTGGCCATTACTTTTGCACTAAATACTTTATAGGAGGTACTCAATAATGAGATCCTCCTGTACTTCTCGGACGCCGTTTTATCTCCCTTTTTGTGTATGGGACATATAACTTCTTCGCTTCACTCCTTTGGAATTGTCTCTGACTGCTCAACTTTCTTTATGAGCTCATGTACCTGTTCAATTAGCACATCTCCTCCGTGCTTCAGTAACTCGGCTGGAATACCGTCGCTTCCTGGCGCCTTATTGTTTTTCAGTATCCTGATTTATTCTACGACCTCCTCTCAGGAGGGGAGGTTCTATCGCTGTTATCTCGATGCTGTCATTACGCTCTTCCTCTCCCTGTAATTCGGATGTTCCGTTGCCTCTCTTTTCTAGAGTTCCATTCAAGAGCTCATTGAAATACTCCGCCACCTGCTCAGAATTGCAGACTTCTCACCTATATAGGTACCTGTCTTGTCTTTGCAGAAAAGGGCGGTTGGTTTCTAACCCTTCTTTTTCTCTTTTACCCTCTTGTAGAACTCCCTCACCTCATTGGTTTCTTTTAATTTCTCCAACTCTATCTTTCGTTTTTAGAAAGCTCTCTTCTTTTTCCAACACACCTTCCTTGCAATTCCACGACACCTCCTGTATTCTTCAGCCGTTCTTCTACTCTGTCGCTTTTGTCACGCTTAGTTTCTCCTCTATATTTCAGCTCTACACTCCTCATCAAACCACTCTTCTCCCCTTTGCTTTTTAACAGTGCAGGGTCGTTGGCCCTACGCCCAACCCCCGCCCTCGAGGGCCGGGCTTTGTGTTCAGGGCAGCCTCTCCCTAGACAGACTGGTTTCACCACAGCTGAAAATCCCTGTCTGATCTTGCAGCTCCTTGGCTACCTCGGTTATTTAGAAGGGTCCCAGCCAGTTAATATCGCCTTTGGCTCGCTCTCGGCACTGGTGATGCTGCTACTTACCACCAGTGATTTCTATTGACCTCCAGGTCAGGATCCGCCGTGTTCCGCTCCCACGATTAACAGGGCCACCTCGTGCAGGACGGTCTTAGGTCTAGATTCATAAGACTCTTTCCTCCTCTAGAACCCTGGAGTTGTGGGAGGAAGACCAACTCTCCATACACTCCTTGGCCCTACTCAGATATCAATTACTCTAAATTACACGTTCAATTTGTTTTATCAAAGAAAAGTTTCCGTAAAACCTAACATTTAACGCCGACTGTAGCACTGGAATCGAGTATGAGCCTCCTGGGTGAAAACTTGTATCTTAGCAGATTCCGGAAGATCTCAGGAAGGACTTTGCAACCTTTACCGATACAATGCACAAAGCTATTTCTTGAGGAGGAGACATTACATAAAGAGACTGTTGCTGTTTAATGCCGCTCTGGTTGCAGTGTATTTTCTCAAACAAACGTCCAGCTTCCGATTTAAAATTCGACTAGCAAAATTTATTAAAAATCGTTTTAGTAACCACAAATGAAATAAAAAGAGCCCAAATGCCTTGGTACTGGTATTGGTGTAAAGACAGCCACGATGTCCATCATAAATGAGATGAAGCTCCAAGACCATGTACGGATTCCAAACACCCTGTTACACCAAATTAAAGGAATCAGACCAATTCTTAAAAGATGTTTACTTCCATATGAATTGATCCAAACTATTAATTAAGTCCACTGCTCAATTATGACTTTAAAATGCTTAAAGTGCTGATAGCAAAATGAAACGATTTATGGAATATCGTAGGAAGACGGCAAAAAACAGGCCTGCATTATTGAATTAGGTATTTGAAATAAAAAACTCTAATTTATCCTACCTGTGTTCTAGAATGCGACCTTGCAATAGCATGGAGGCAAAAATGAAAACCGCTTTTTCCCACAAAAGCTTGACATCAAATACATTTACAACAACAAAGGCTTCAGAAGAGTGCCAATTACATACTTATTGGTATTACTTCTTAAATGAATGCATCAATCATTTATAATTCTTATAAGAAACAATAAAAAAGTAAACGTTAGATCTTTTCTGATATTTAAAACAAAATCGCTTAATAAAGGCTAGAGCCGTTAAGATTTAATTAAATGTGGTAAAATTGCATTTTATCTCCAACGATACCCGAACAATTTTTTTCAAAAGTTTGTCACGGACAAAACCAGAAAAAAGGGGCCTTATGCCCGTGCAGACTAAAAGTGTTGTGCTCGCAGCAGCTCAGGGAGTGTTAATAAAATAACCGAACATAAATTAGGTTCGAATTCGATAATAAAATAAAAGAAAACTTCATTTATAGCTTTAAGATGTCAAAAAATGATATGGGCGCCAGGAACCAAGTGGTTCCGCACCAAAAACCACTCTGTATATATGTATTAGTAAAACGTCCTGGTGGCAAGAAAAAACCGAAAAAAAATAAAAACTTTAACACTCTGTATATCGAAAAGCAAGCATTTTAGGATATACATTTTTATGGACTTTTCGACTTAGAATTGGCCCAAGAATCGCCCACTAAAATAAGTACATAACATTAACTTACACCCTGTATAAGTACATATGTGAAAACATCGATACAGCGGCAAAAGAAGCACTCGGAGCAAAAGGAAATAAGAAGAGCAATAAGTTGTGGTGAAGAAAAAATAGAAATATTAATAGAAGAAAAGAAAAGGCTACCTCAGAAATAGATTAACTCAAGAACAGAAGAAGATAGAATTTTATGTATTGAAAAGAAAAATGAAGTAAGAAGAAGTGTAGCGGCTGCAAGAAATAATATGTGGGATGAAAAATGTCAGGAAATCAAAACGTATATAAGTATTTAGTAGGAAGAATGAGTACAGAAGCATGAAAGACAATAAAAGCAACCACAACGGAAAGAAGGGAAAACATTTCAATTAAAATAATATCACAAAAGGAATGGATGAGACATTACAACACATTAGTATGAGAAGACAGAGATGAGTATAAAATAACTTACGCAGAATGCATACAAATTTAAGGTGAAAAAGTGACAGTTACAGAAGACGCCCTTAAAACAGCTGTCAAAGCGTTAAGAAATAACAAAGCTTATGGCCCGGGAGGTATATTTGCAAAACAGATAAAATGTGAAACAGAGAAGCTCTTCAAGATTATAAAAAGAATTTTCAAACAATGTTTGGATGGCCATCCTGTCTCTGAGTAATGGAAAACAGCGTACATTTCGTCAGTTCACAAAAAAGGAAACAGAAAGAATCTCAACAATTACGGGGGAATTTCCATTACTAGCAACATGAGTCGATTATATGGAAAAATGTTAAGAGAAGAGGCACAATCTGATTTCAGGGCCGGGAGGTCGTGTACTGACAATGTAGTTTGTCTGAAACAGATAATAGAAAAGGAGAGTGCAAGAAATCAAGAAGTATATCTAACCTTTATTGACTTCCAAAAGGCATATGATACAATACCTTTAAAGAAATTGTGGGAATCGAATATAAACCACACGATTATCAAAGCTTTACAAAGTTTGCATCACGGTTCGAAGTCCAAAGTAAAAGTGAGCAAATACGTTTCCGATTCATTTCCTGTAACGAAGGGTCTAAGACAAGGATGTTGTGTATCCCTAATTCTTTTTAAGATTTATGTAGCCAATGCATTACACCAATGGAAAGCAAAATGTAACAAAATGGGAATAGAAATAAATGATAAATACTTATACACACTACAGTTCGCGGGCGATCAAGTTAATAGCGAACGACAGGGAAGACATGGAATATATGGTAAGAAAATGAAGACTCATGGTGAATACAGAGAAGACTAAGTACTTATGTATTGGAACAGAACCAGAAAATCTCGTAATAGACAACAACAAAGAAATAGGAGTGTGTGATGAATATAAATAATTGGGAACAATATTCAACAGAAAAGAAATCGATGGTCTGGAAATAATTCTAGAATTATTAAAGCAAGAAGAGTTATTTCATGTCTAAATAAAATTTTATAGAATAAAGACATCACAAAGAGAAGAAAGTACAATATATACTGTATGAGACTCTAGTTAAAAGCACATTGATATATGGAAGCGAAGCTTGGCGGATAACAGAACATAATAGAAGGAAAATAGAGCCCACAGAAATAGATAACATGAGACGTCCGATGAGAATCTCACGGAGAGATAGAATAAAAAATAAAATAACTTATTTACCCACAGTACAAAAAAACCCGTATTTTGATGTTTGATGCAGAGAAGTGCACTATAGGTATCTTCGAGTTTAGGATGATGTTAAAATACTTTGTTCGTTTTTATTATAGCTAATCAGTATTTTAGCGCACTGGCGGACGTTAAGAAAACCAGACAGGGCAATAGCTATTTTTGGGCGTAGTGTTTTAGTCAGTCAATGATCAGTAAACGTGGAAAGTTAAAATGATGCTATTTTGCTACAATTATTGTTTGGCAGTTTCAAATGAAATATATTGCGTATCTACTTTACCAATTTATTGAATACAATACTTGTTACTTAGCTATAACTCTCCTGCGTGTCCTTAAAAACAGTCTGAGTAAACAGCATTTGATTACAGTACTTAGCAGACGTATAATCGACTCGTCAGAAAAAGTCGGGAGCTCTTTAGGCGTGGACCGATTTTCTGGATCTTGAAGTAAACGTTGTCTTCGGGAGAGAACGTTTATCGTTGTGCAACTTAACGATTAAATGTTTGTATTAATATGCAGTTTTTAGGAATAATTGCTAACTTGATGGGAACACAGTGTACTTAATCAAACGTACTCAGCGGTATATTTGTGGATCGCATTTTGGATACGGAACGGGCCATCTTATTTTCCTCAAATTTAGAAGGAAGAAGATGATCATAATACTTGTTCCTTCAAATTGTCTTCCTGACACACCTTCATTGCAGCTCAACTTACTTTTGGAAGAAGTATGTCTAAGATATTAAGGTCATTTATCTAAACCTTTTTATTTAGTTGTAAAATGAACATCTAGTTAAGCAGTAGGGATAGGATGCGTAAATTCCTTCTGGTAAAAATCTGTCAACATTAGTACTAGAATCTCTTCCATATAAAGTTCTGTGAGGTTTCTTACCGTCTGGGATTATGGAATTTTTTTAACAAGTTTTGATTAGAAGACAGAGGTTGGCCAGCGTTGTCGATCGTGATGTCCTTAATATTTAAAGAGATATACTTAATAAGGTTTGTTAGAGAGCATTGCAAATCTGCATAAGTCTGCAGAAAGGAAATTCAAAGATTTAGGTATGAATTACAGCTCTGCCATGAGCATGACTTAAAATCATCATCGTTTTAAGAACTCAATCCTCGAATTAATCGTTAGGTATTTCAGAAATGGAATGATACTAAAACATATTAAGTATGTCCCTATAAAACTGAAATTCGATAAAAACGTAATATTACAGACAAGATTTCAGATAAAAGCAAATATGTCACAGAAATGAAAAAGTTTTCAAATAAAATACTGAAACACGAGAAGGACATTAAAATGAACAAGGTAGAAAACCAAAGATCGCACGATCAATTCTGTTGGGATGGCATTAGCATGAGAGCTAGAAAAAAGGAATATATACAGCTATCTAAAGATGCCTTAGGTCAAACTGATATAGAGATGGAAGAGCTACAGAAATGAAAACATTTGTTTTAAAAGCACGAAATTTATAATGTATTCCAATACAAAGAGAGGAAAGTGAAACCCTCTGCTTTGGTATGTTTTGTTACATCTAAAATTGGAACTAAATAGTTAGTAGATTAATAATGTTCGTTTACGAATAAGATTTAATTATGTTAAATGTGATAACTTGCTATTAATACAGATTACCTTTTCAACAATCAGAAACGGCAATAATTGTGTAGCGATTTTAAAAGCGTTATCCAACAAATGCCCAAATAAGTGTAGGTGGTATTTAGCGAGTTTTCATGATTTTTTCAAAGAGAAACTGTACATGTGCTTTTTCACAAGAAGAAACACCTGGAGAAACAAGAATAAGTTTTATATTACCAAACTTTTGTTTAATATAGAGGCTTATAGCTTCTTGAAGTCGTATTCATGACAGGTATTTAGAAAGTAAATCGTTTATATGTACGTAATTCTTAATTTTTAACTGCTCACTGTGTCTACACCCTCTGTGGTTAATTCACATACAAGTTAATATGCAATAATATTCTAGGTAATATACACTACCAACCTTGACGATTTGTTGCTGTTCAATTCAAGTTCAATACTAAGAGAATTTGAAAAGATTATTGTAGTAGTAAGTGAGATTTTTGTTTCCAGTAGGGCACAAGGTGTCAAACAATTTCAATAACTGCAGATCTTAAAATAAGTGTAAAACTAAAAGTTCAATTCAATCTAGAATTCTCAACTCATAATGAAACTAAGACATTTTTAGACCAAATTATCAGTTTTGGTGCACCGATTTAGAAATCCTTTTTTAAAAGATAATTATTTTACAGATACAGGAAGAAGTATGTAATAATTGTTTGCTTGCTGTCTAATCAATTCAGAGACACGTAAAGTTCCTTATACTATCATTTTAAGTATTTATATTCACCATGCGGATTTTTGGAACGCCCGTCTTTATCAAGAGACATCTGTCACTGTGCAGATCTACTAACTTTTCAAGGTTTAGTTGTTAACTTCAAAGACAATTTAGCGACTGCACTTAACTTTAAGTATTGTGTTACGGTTAAAATCGAATTCTAAAGCTATGCACACATACCGAGCGCTTCTAGCTACACCGAACCGCGTGAAACAGCGCAGAACCAAGAATTTGTGTTCGCCCAGAATCAATTGAAACAAGAAAGCTTGTTTGTGTTTGATCACGTTCCAGTTAGTTCGAGTTCGCCAACGGTAACCATGAAGAATTGTAATTATTACTATGCAAGGCTAGCAACCCGTTATCAGTAAAAATACTTCGTGGATAGAAATTTCAGTCAGAAGCATCGGAACTCGGACGAATTAAACAGTAAACGACATCAGCAACGAAAATTGCTTATGAAGTTGACCACGTGGAATGTGCAAGGAATAAAAACAGAACAAGTGGAAGTAAGAAAAAAAGAAGAAAAGCGTGAACGAGCAATAAGAGGAGTTTCTATAGAAATTCACCAGAAATTGAAAAAATGCGTTAAATTATGGAAAGAAATAGACAAAAGAATTATTTTGAGAGAAATTAAGAAAAACGGCCACGAAGTAGTGTTAATTGTCCCAATTAATGCACTGAGAGATGATTCAAGTATCGAAAGTAAAGAAGAGTTCTATCAACAATTAATGACAAGAACGAAATTTAGATTTTGGGAAACCTTAATGCAAGAACTGGAAAAAGAAAAGGGAACGAAATAGTAGGCAGAAATGGGGAAGATAATGGCCAAAGGTTAACAGACTTACGCGAAACACTCACTGCAAGTTTTCAATGGTTATTTCCTTCATAAGGATATACACAAATTTACTTGAACGCAGTCGACTGGAAATTTAAAATTGATAATCGACCTTTTCATTCAGCGAAACAATTCAAAGTTAAAGATAATAGATGGGAGAATATCTAGAGGACCGGAGTGTGAAAGTGACCACCACATGGTTAAAGCAAAATTAATGGTGATATTTAGAACAGATTAACCTAGAAAATAGATCAACCACAGAAAGCATAAAATGCAAATTGGAAAGTTTCAAACAGGAATCGGCAAAATTTTTATCTACACTAAGGATAGCTCAGAAGATCAGAAATATAGATACCAAGAACACAAATAACAAAAATAACTAAAAAGAGTACGCATGAAGCGGCCGATGAGGCATTGGGAAAGGTTTAAAATCAAAAAGCAAAGCCCTAATAGTACTCAGATGCTCAGATGAAATAGAAGAGAAGGTTATTGAGAAGAAACAAGCGTGTCATGCATGGCTTTAAAGAAGGACCTTAAAGATAGAAAAGTATACGCCAGATGAAACACAGAAGTTGAATAATACGTAGAAAGGGCTAAAAATCAAGTATGAGGGAAGAAGTGTGAAAAACCAAATAGGCTCATGAGCAGAAAAAGAGTGTCAAAGGCCTGGAAAACACTAAAAAGTTTAAGAAAAGACGGAAAAATAGAGGTACATAATATCTCACTTATTAATACAAAGGAATGGAAGGAATGTTTTAAGAGACTTATGACAGAAGATAGATTAGAGTATAACTGTTACGAAATTAGAGAAGTAAGGAGGAACGGGGCAGAAAGGCACGACAATCCTATTATTACAGTACTGAAAGCGACGGAGACATTAAAAGAGATTAAAAATGGAAAAGACGCGGAGCCTAGAAACATTCCCATATAGTTAGTTAGGAACGGAAGAAGATTGGAATAAATCGTATATAGGCTCGAAACATAAAAAGGAAATAAAGAAGAGTGTTCTAACTATAAAGGAGTCAGTATAACTAGCTGCTTGGGAATGTTTTACGTCAAAATACTGAAGAAAAGGATCGAAAGTGAAATACAAGATATGAAGAACAAAATGGCTTTCATACAGGCAGGAAATGTTTTGATAACATATTTGTCTTAAGACAAGTAAGGGAAAAGCGTGTAGGAAGAAGTAGAGATACGCATTTAGTGTTTGTAGACCTTAAGATGGATTATGGCAGTGTTCCACTAAAAAATTGTTTGATATACTCGACCAATCTGGATTACATCCGTTAGGAGCGGTATATAAATTATACAACAAGGCAGTGAGCTGTGTAGAAATTGGAAACAGAGTTTCAAACTCATTTAAAATAAGTAAAGGCCTGAAACAAGGATGTTGCCTGTCCCCATGACCATTTAGAATTTACGTTCAAGAAGCACCAAAAAGCTGGGATATAGAAATTGGAGAAGAATGTTTGTATACTTTGTTGTTTGCGGCTAACCAGGTTGTAGTTGCAGATGATGAATACGACATAAATTAAATGATGCGAAAACTCAGTGAAGAATACTATGCTATAAATACCAGCATCATACCTAACAGAGTACTCGAAAATGCAATCATAAAAGGATGTAATCAATATAAATATATTGGAAATATCATAACAGAAAACGGTAGGAGTACAACAGATGTGCAAAACAAAATAATTATACAAGGCGACAGTAAAACCGATTTCTACATATGGTGCAAACTGTTGGATAATGAAGAAGAGAGAAAAAAATAAAAATTAGACTGTTGAAATGGACTACCGAAGACAATCATGTCGAATATCAAAAATAGCAACAATAAGAAATGAAGAAATAAGAAACCGTACAGGGATTACAGACACAATACCACAAAGAATATAGGAAGATAATTACAGTGCTGCGGTCACGTGATGCGAATAGAAGACGACCGATGGCCAAAGAAAGCCGCAATGTACATAGTAGCCACTCGATTCGTCATCTCTAAGAAACCCTAGTTTTATAAAATGGAACCTACTCAAAGTACGGTTGCGTTTAGACACCATACGTTGATTCTAGATAAGTTGCTCGAGGCATACACATAATACTTTTAACATTGTAGACAAGTTTTTAATTTCAGGACAGTAGACTTAATACGGGAAATATTAATCAGAAAATGTGAATCATTAATTAGTAAAAACCGCTTTGAAGAATTACAGGAAAATCTGATTTTATTCGAAAACGATACATTGTAGAAGAAAATTGTTAAAGGTAATTATTTACAAAATCCAATACTTCTCTTAAATGTTTGTTCCGCATAAACAAGGTAAGGCTAGCGTTGGTGTAATTTCTGAAAATAATTTAAAGAAACCTAATAGTAATGACACGTGACAAAGATTTTATGCTAGTGTTGCAAATTTTTAATTAAACTGACATCTTGTACTTTGAAAATGATGAACTTTAGGATACAAACTAGCCTCAATCCTGATTTAAAATAATTTTATATAAGTATTTTTCAATTTTAAAAATAATAGTTACTATAATATACAAGTTGTCTTTTTTAATAGGATCAGGTGTACAGCGTTATAAAACAACCATATCAAGATAGAAACTACTTTCAAGCGAAAACTTTTGAAACCAGAACTAGATTCAATTTCTGGAAAAATTCTAAATAAATAACGACGTAAAAAACCCAACTGAAAAGTTCTATCAGCATTCCCTTTATATCCTGAAATTTTCCACTTTTGTCTGATTAAAATTAAAATCTCATTTCTAATTACCTTCTTTTTCTGTTTCAGGTGAGATAAAGCTCTACTCGGATCTCATTTGTTGAACCGAAGCTAATCTGGTAAGGATTTATTCATAAAAAAAAGTAGACAGCAAAGAATTACAAAAGAAAAACGAAAATTGAAATATCCTAAAGTCTGCTATGTTTTATAAGTTGAAATTATACTGCATAGGCTGAAAGTGTCAACAAAAGAAAATTCCATTGGTTTTTGTGTGGCAGCACAAGTTGTCTCATTTAGCTTTAGCTGTGCATGTCACGTTACCGTTGCTCATTTTCTTTTCTGCTGTTTCCCTTTGGTATCCTGTCCTTCTTAGAGGGCGGGTTCTGACATTTATATTCCTGCCGACCACCGTTTCTTCATTCCTTGTGCATTCTAATCAATTGGTGAAAATGAACTAACTTTAATATAAATACGGTCGAATTTCCAAAAAGGAAAACAAGGCAATAAAACATCAGCCTCTTAGAACAAAGTGGACTAAATCACTTTCAAATGTATAAGTTTACCGATTACTTGTTCAAATAAGTTTTCTAGTTTTCCCGAAACCTAATCAACGCAACGGTTCTATTTTACACCGTAACTTTGCGGCTCGTATATTATTTGTACTAAGATCATGAAAAAGATAGCCGCAGTTGTACTCGTAAAAACGTTTATAAACAGAGGCGCGGGTAGAGTAATAAGCAGTCGTAATATTTTCTTTGGGCACTTTATGTCCATAAAACCACATTTAATACGAGTACACTTCGACGCAACTTGCTGAGAAAGTTTTTTATGGGTAGCAAACATTTATAATAATATAATTCGGTCTTATCTACGGGACGCGATAAGGTACAACTCAGCGTTCCCCCAGAAACATACATATATATGTGTGTGTGTATATATATATATATATATATACACACACACACATACACACAGAAATAAATTAAATACTTTAAGTAAACCCATAAAAGCTCGAAGGCTGCAAATGAGCAGCCTACGCAAGGGGCGGTAATGCACGTTCAGCTAGGAATCTCACCACCACAAGCGAATGTAAACACGGGGGAATAAGCCCATCGCATGTATAATTCACAGGGAAGTTTTACAACTGCAAGTTGCCAACACTGTCGCGGACAGAAAGATAAATAACCGGAATGCGGAGAAGAAATAAATTAAATTTGCAAATCTCGTTATGTTACAACGACCGTCTTGTTTTAAAAATTTCGATTCTCACGTAAATTAGTTCTCGTTCCGATAAAAGTTGGAAAAGACGACGGAAGTAAATGAATACTTCCATAAACGAAAACGAGTAAATAGCTTTTCCAGCTTCACTCAACTTTATTAAATTTCGATTTCCCTTATTTGTATTGTCTGTTGACTCTTATGAGGAGAAATATTTATTACACTTTTCGATTCTGACTTTTATAAACATGAAATACGCTATAAATAATATTTTCTTCTACATTTGGATTCTTTTGATAACACCAAAAATGTTAAACAAAAATATTTTTCTTATTTGCCAAAATATTATTAAGGATAAGTTTTCTCTTTTTCTTAATTTGTAGTTATCAAAATACCCATACAGAATAAACAAAACATTGATTAAAAGTACTAAATCGAATTGTTTTATGTCTTGTTGATTTAAGGAAGTCACGATCTGGCTATACAAGTGAAACCTTGGAGAGCTTTAGATCCGCTGAGGGTGTAAGAACCCTTGCTGAGTGCTATTAAGGCAATGTATGTAGATAGAAGAGCAAGGGTACGTGTAAATGAAGCACTAACTGAATGGTTTGTAATTAAGAAGGGTGCCAGACAAGGACAAGACCTGTGTCCTTGGGGTACTATTTGATGTTTTTGTTTATTGTGTGTGTCTGCAAGCAAGCAAAGTTAATTTAACAAAACCCTCCATGTAACTAACTAGAAAGCTTGTTGGAGAAAAACAAATTTAAATGAAAAATCAATCGGATTTGGCCGCCTTAATGGCTTTATAGGGAATTGTGTTACATTCCGATTTAAGTATAATTATGTGAAATTTCATTTACGTGTTAAGGTGCGTTAACAATGACTTAAAACGAACTTGCCCTGGTATAAATTTTATTATCAAAAAGATAATAGTAAACATGATAAAAAAAGTTTAAACGCGAAGAAAACTGACAATAATTATTTTTATCTTTTATTAAAATGGCATCATTCGAAATTAAACTCACTGTATTAACTTCTTCAGAAGACTAAGGGCGTGGGATCACGCTAGTTGTGAAGCTCTTATGGAAACGTTAATTGGCTGTAACGATGTAGTGATGTTGGTGAGAGTCGTTACACAGTTTTACGGAAATGGGTACCTTTTGAGATGATTTTTGATTTTAAGTGCTTCCCCGATTTTTCCGGTAAAGAAGATTCCATGAACTCGCCACAATACAGAAAAATTGAATTACTATCAAAATGTTTAAATTTGTCGCTGCGTCTAAGGAAATTTCTATTAAAGATATTGTGAGTAGAGTGTACAGTCAGTCATTACTAAAACCTTGAAAGCAGGACAAGGAATAAATCGATCAGACTAGAAACAACCAAGGATCTCTTTCATGGAGGAAAGAAGAGCTTTCCAAAACCTTAAATCAAACTTCGACATTGTCACTCTCATGAATGTCGTCAGAATTGATAGTTTGCTTTACGCATAGTTTCGATTTTTTTGTCAACAGCTAACACAATTAAATGTGAACCTCAAAATCCAATGTCTTGATTGCTTCAAGCAGATTAGTGATCAATAAGAACATTTAATTTTGAGCACCTTAATTAAGTTTGCTTCTTTTTCTATGAATCACTGATCAAAAGTCTCCAGGGACACCAAGCTTGAAAACAGCTAGCTTTTACTGCAGCTATTTGAACTATTTTCTGATTGTTTTAGGCAGATATCCCACTGCTCGGAAACGGATTTTTTGATGGAACATTGGTCGTTGGTAGTGGTAGATGTAAGGAAATGGTTTTGATTTATTTTTTGTTTATACCTTGGAAATAATGTTGTACACACAATTGGGCTCTGCTCTTTATTAATTTTATTAAATCAACTAGATTCAAACACGGGTGGACTTTTTAAAGAAACAAAGAATTATCGCTTGAAAGTTACTCTTTTATTGCTTCCAACATTTACATTCCAGAGATGTAAGATACCTGTTACAACAACAAAACACAATCCATGATACCTGGATGGCTAGAAAGCACAACTACAGCTTCTTACTCTAACCTGCTATAATTCTAGCTAACCTCACTAAGGATCAAGACTACTAAGAACTGTGTGAAGTCCTTCGTATAAATGGCTGCATTTTTCGGGGTACAATATATTTTAATTTGCTCGTTTGACTCAGTAAGAAAAAGTTCTCGGTCTGGTGTAGTATGGAAACTCTCCTCTGATACAGTATAAAAGTAATGCTTCTTCGAGTGAGTTCAAAAATAACGCCTGTGCAAGTCTGTACGACAATCCTTCGGTGGGGATCAGTAGGCCCGATTGACCGGACGTAGGCTCGAAAAGTCCTATAAATTTTTAAACTGAGGTCCGGCCCGGCTCAAAGCTCGCTTTCGTAAATGTTCTACTAAGACTTCAGCTCGTGCAGGCCTCTACTTGCCATTTTGTGTACCAAAACACATGTTGCTGCCACTTTACAAGAGCTACCGTAGTAGGCAAGTTAAATCCTTTAGCTTTTAAATCATGTTATTTTGAAGTTAGGTCTTTCTATAATTAAATAGCGTTTTGCAATTAACTCCGTCTCGTTGTGTTTACTAAAATAATATCTTTGTAAGCACACCTTGTATACAGCCTGTCTAGGTATGGTTCCTTAATATCGAATATGAATTTAAAAACTGAAAAAGTAAAATTGCCATCAGAATATAATTTCATTCACATCTTAGTGCATGGTTAAACCTAAACATAAATTTAAAAAATGTCAGTTTATCTCTTTATTTCTATTAATTTTAGATTTGGTACTTAGTTAAAGCGAATCGTACAGATATTCTGTTGTATATCTTAAATTCAACTCATATTTTGTATAGAAAATGCTTTTAAGCTGTCAGACACTAGACAATTTATTGCTAGCAGTGGAGTGAGAACATGCATTTTGGAGAGAAACCTATTTTGTATAAAAGTACCCTTTTAACTAACCAATAAGGGCTATGTGTCTGTTTTAAACCACAGTCAAATTCGTCTATGCTTCTATTGCTTAAGGGTAAGGCGATATTACTTTAGGTACCCCCAATCTCGTTGTTTTAGGCAGGGTCTTTAGAAACCTTAGAGCAGATACTATACCTCGCTAAGCCTAGGAAGGTTCTCCCGTTTGATCCGCATTCGTGGTCAAGGAATCAAAACAGCCTACCGTCTACCGCTGATCAATCATTGATCAAATCCCTTTTTAGAAATTTGGGCCAAGAATTATCTTATTTCACCGTTACCACACCATTGAAATTCAATTGAAAGTTTGAAGGATTTAATTATCGATTTAGTTTCGTTCATAAACCATACGCGAAACGTTTGTAAATATATATAGTTTATCTCATTTCTATAATTCCTGTTAAATTTTGGTTGTGTTGGTAACAAAACCTTCTAAACACTAGAATCTTTCATTCAGAAATGTTGGCAATATTGTTATTTGTTTTTATTTAAAATCAGAGGTAAATTGTCATTCAGAAAATGTAAATGTTTGCATTTCGTAGAATATTTGGAATAAAAATTTATTTTTGGTGTTTATTACTTCAATATTAATTGTAATCAAACTGATTTACACATTAAAACGAATTTACTGCATTTTAAGCCTATTTTGACATATGACATTCGTTTGACAGAAGATTTTCTAGTGAAATTTTGAAGGATTTAATTATCGATTTAGTTTCGTTCATAAATGTGTAACTAGAAATAGTGACGCCAACATAAATAAGTTTGGGGTATAACAGTGCATGCACCTAAAACCCTAAACATTTGAAATGGATTGGAATTATAGAAATGAGATAAGGTATATGGAAGTATTTATTCAGTTGTTTGTTTTTTTAATAAATAATGGAACTAAATAGTTCAGCAATTTTGCTGTTCATGGTTTTGTCGCTGAGGATTATTTATCGATTTTACAGAGAGCAGTTATGTCCGTTTGTAAGATTTTATGTTCAATTTCGCGACGTGATGTCCTTTTGGTTCTGACGTCGGTAGTGGTTCTTCCTGGCGCACGGCTGGCGTATGCTGTTATCTCCTGGAAACCTTCGTTTAGGGAGTGAATGCCAAGGAGCACTACCGGTTATCCATCCCGGAACCGGTGTCCCTTTCTTCTCCACCCACGTGCGTCGTTGCCTTGAAGGATAAGTGCGACTATTGGCGTGGGTGCCGCTTTCCTGCTCTTCCAGGGAGGCGTTAGTAGGTTTGACGGTCTTGAAGTCTCATTTTT
>VTPC01003748.1:9573-23032 GCA_011009095.1 Ignelater luminosus
TTACCCTTTAGAACCATAGCAACAAAATGTTAATTAAATCGTAACCACGTTTTAAAAGGCGCACCACGGAAACATTGTACAAATATTGTATTTCAAAAGTTTAATCAAAAAAATAAATTAAAAAGCATTTTTTATTTTGTTTTTAAATAACATTTTCAAGATGAGTTTCATTTTTTTGTTAACATTCGTCTTGTGTAGCATTTTCAATGGATCTACATAATATATTGATTTCGTCTCCAATTAAGGAGAAAGCTGCAAGCCAATGAATTAAAAGTCCAAAATGGTTCTGCAAAATTACATAATTAAGAAAATTTGGTTGATGTTGTTTAACAGAAATCTTGCGCTGTTGCTCCATCTTGTTAGAACCATGTGTTTTCGTAGATCTGAAGAAGTTGATTGCTGTCTAAAAATGTTTCAATTACGGAAACATAATAAGGTGAATTTACTTCAGTATTATGCTCGAAAAAAATATGGTCAAATAATTTCAAATAATGAAATCGTACGCCATACTGTCACCTTTAAACTATGCTACTTTTCAAGGCCGTAGGTAGAGAGGAGTTGGGGGGTTCAACCATCTCCTTGGAATTCTAGCTAATTGTTTTAATAATCGTATTACGTTCGTTACAAATTGTTTTTTTTTTATTGAGCCCTGGAGAACCACCATGGGCGCTCGTGGAAACCCTCCCGAAATTCAATCCTAACTACGGCCTTGACTCTCTAATAAAAAAAAAACTTATTTGTTCAGTAACGAGAATCCTGCTTATCTACAGTCAGAGAGATCAAATAGTTATTTGTGTTACAAGGGAAGAAAGTAATACTTTTTTTCCTGAGTGTGCCATTTATTTCACGAGCCGAAAGTAAGGGAAAAAAACACTTTCTTCCAGAGTGTCACATATGATTTTTCAAAAATCTAAATGAAGGTTATTCTACATTAAAAATCTACCTTTGCAAGTAACTGTAAGATAGCTTTGGTATCCACGGTACCTAAAACGCATCTAAGAAAAAAACAAAATAAAACACAATTACTTTGTCTCCAGCTCAGATAAAATCGCCAACTTTTGGCGACAAAATGAGAGTCGAAAAGCCTACTTTCTAATAAAGCCTACAGAAAATGAATTTCGTCACTCATTCATAGATTGTCAGTCAAGTTTTCGCCATTCAAACTCCTTATGAAATCGCTTTCTTTTAATTTTTGTAAAATTTAAATTTTTTCTAGATGATAATGCAAAACCTTAAGTAACACTCTACGCAAGCTCGTGTCTGAAATCCCTAACGAACTGTATACCGGCGACGTGTGGAACGATGAGGACTCTTCATACATTTCTGATCACCTGGATGTTTTACGTTGTTCTAATAGGATTCCTGCTTCTAGAATACCTCTTTTTCAGCGCTTTTCAAAGTTCTTCAGGTTTTAATACCGTGAGATGATGGCACCATATCATTTTTGTTAATATTGGAATGATTGTGAAAAATTCGCGGCGTAGTTGCATGATCATTATTATTCGTATAAAACGCTTTTGCGGTATATACATAACAAAAATGTGACAGCAGTCTCTTATAATAACATAAAGCAAAATTCAAAATCATTCGTGTACAATTGAATCATTTTTAAACGTGCTGTAGATATATTTTATGTTAACACCAAAAAAATTCTGAAAGAAATAAAGACCGACAAAGATAGTCTTCACGCAATATGAATAATAAGATTAAAATAAAACTAAAAATAAGAATATTATTTATTATTATTTTCACGATTGTCAAGCTTGTTTTTGATTTAATCGAAGTCATACGTAAAGTTATTAAGGTAAAAATTGAACTATAGCCCTAAAAATAAAAATGTTCTTGAATTTTTATTGTCTAGACTGATTTAAAATTAGGCCAAAATTATAAATTAAAATAAAAAGTATCTAAGTTTTACAAACTGACATTGTATTAAAATTAGGTAATTCTAAAAAATACCAAGGAATTGAACTTACCTTGTGGTAATCAAATCCATGTTTAATTTTTTTCCCGTTCATGTTTATAGAATAGTTGTAATACTTGGAGTTCATAATTAATCCACCCCATTCTCTCCAACCTGGCGGAATGTACGATCCGTTATATTTATTTAAATACTTGCCAAAGTATCCTGCAAAGAATGTAGATAATTATAATAATGATAGTAATACATGAGAACATCCGTTCAAAATCGAACGATGCGAAGTTTTAAAACATAAATAAAATGAGTTCTTTTAAATGCATATAGCATAATGATAAATAATGGAAACCATAAAAAAGGAAGCAAACTAAATGAGCCAATGAATTTGCACACGTTTTATTAACAAAATCAATTAATCAAAGCATTTAAATGAAGTTTCAGACAAGTTTTCCGTTTTTGTTCTGTTTAACTCACTCAGTTTCAGGATACATTTATTTACAGAAATAGAACTTATCCAATTTATTTATGGATTCATTAATCAGAATGGTTATATAATGACTGCAATTTTATAAATACTAGTAGAAGTGCTCAAGAAGTTAATTGCATTATTTTTGCTCTCTTTTGAATACTTCCATTAAATGGCCTTACTTACGGATTGAAACGAACTGCATTTTAGAATGCCTTTCTTGGGTTAATTTACGATGAAGCATTTTATGCGGTTAAAATAGAACTACAAACTTGGTAACTATATAAAAGAAAAATCGTTTAATTAACTGCAAGATTGTCAATTAATTATTTTATTTTATTTGTTCTAAAAATAGTTATACAGGACGTCTAGACTTGTTCTTTGCTGCAGTAAAAGTTGTTGAAGATCAAAAAACTGCCGAAAAGGCAAAACGGTTCCGATATAGCTATAATTATCGTTATAAAGACTTTTTTTCTTAGAAAGATTAACATGGGTATAATTTGCAACAGGATCGTATTAGGTGGCATCTGCAATAAAAACGAAGATTCCGATTTGCAGATTACATTATACGGGTGGTATCAGCTGCATTTAAAATGCGGACCACCTTGCAAGATTACTACCTACAAACTAAAAACAAATATATTAAGGCGTCTAGATTATGAAAGATAAAATTAATTAATTTATATAAATATGCATGAAAAAACAATAAATTAGTTACGGAGAAGAAACCAAAAAATCATTAAATAGATACAATTCAATACAACCCTGTTTTTCTCGATGCATAAACGACATACCTACAAGAGATATTTTTATTCGGCAAACAACACACAGAGGCCAAAAAAACCTTCCGTGTAACCAGTTTTCTGCATTATGGGGCTACTTTTGTGAGGTCTGTGTTCCAAGATAGTGAATTTAAATTGAAAGCAAAAAAAGTTGATCGTAGTACGCTGTCCTTTTCGACAGGTCAAAAATAAGTTTGTAAAAGAAAGTTGTAAACATAAACACAAAATTCATACTTGAAAATAAATAGGGCAGGTGTGTCTATATATCATATGCAATAATATCTTTACATAACTGGTTTGACGTTATTAATGCCGCGCTTTTAAAAGCGTAAAGGTTAGCTGAAAACGCGTAGGGTCAACGTTCAACACCGTGCAACGTTTTACGAGAGCTGGCTGCATAATCTGCAGTAATAATACATATGTAATAAGCTGTAACAATGAACACATTTATCATCCTCTTTGCAAAGAGACAGCAGACGGCACGTGTTTTGACCGAGCACGTGGGCCATCATAGGCCCGGGGACTACGGAAGTCACCCACGGTCGCCCACCGTTCAGTTTAATATCGTGACTGGGGCACGAATAATTAGCTCTATTACTGCGAGTTGTTGATTCACTTTTATGTTTCTGTAAATTGTCATTATTGTAATTTATTTATTTATTCAACGTCGGCTTTTTTAAATACCATGCCTAGTCATCGATCATTTGCGTGTCAAAGGAAACATCAAAGAAGCTAACTATATTTGCGAAGTTTTAAAGCGAAGGAGTGGTATTTTTTTCAAAATCATTTCTAGCATTTTAGATAAAATCATTATCGGCATAAACAAAGAAAGCCAGATGGCAAGACGTCGACATCAAAGAAAAACAATAAATAATAAAAAATATTATGATAAGGAGATGTTTTGTAGTATACATTTTACAGACGCAGCTCAAGGTTCTGTAGTTCACTTCAGAATGTTATTCAACAGATTATTTAGTCAACTAGTCCCCTCTTTGCCTATGAAACCAAAACATAGGCTTTAGAACGAGCTGAATATTATTATAATCCTTCTACACCCCCCTCCCCATTATTATCCTAGACACAATTGATTTTTCTTGTGTACATGTCTGCTTCCTCTTGTTCTTTATGTGTTGCAATACCAGCTGGAGCTAGTAATAAAATCGGGTAAACCCACCTATTGCCTGTTTGGAGCGTATTTGTTTGTAAAAATATGGTAGATAAACTAGAGGGTTACTCTCAATTGAGAAGCTGGCAAACAAAACCGGGTAAGTTCACGTGTAGCTAAAAGGATGCACGCTTCAATATTTTAAAATATCCTATTGAGCATGTAGACTTACCCGGTTAATTGTACTGAATCTTTTGCCTAATTCTATGGCAAATCTCGCCAGTGTCATTCTGCTTTCACAATACCTGTTTTGTAAATAATAAATTCCTAATAACATGGATAATTCGCGCATTGCGTCTTCAATCTCTGTAGTCTTCTTCTTTAATTTAACAAATGCGTTTTCTTATCTTCAATATGATTCTTCTATGGTAAGTGCAAGATTTTTTGCAGGGGGAGGGCAAAATAAAGATTATTATAAATAATTAAGAGTATTAATTTTTTTGTATACATTTAATTGTTTTTGCAAGCCAAGGAGGGGCAAGTGAGCCTCCCTTGCCCCTCGCTCCGGGCGTCCTTGGGTAAGTGCAAGAGTAATGTCTCATGTGTTTCCTACTTACTTATCTTGTAAGCCCTATCCGTGCGCCCGTGCACAAAAAAAATTGACCCCTCCAATTGGGAAGAAACGAAGGAACTCCAAATTGAGTTATTAACAGCAGTGTTTTGCTTGGCCATCTGCTTTAACAGTTTTGACCGATTTTAATCTACAAAGTGAACCGCAAGAAAGTACAGTAGTAATTAGTATAGTACTCAACTATTATCATAATTCTACTTTCGTTATAACGTAGGTAGTCACTAAATCAACGGCAATTGTGGATTAGATCTATGCGATCTAAGTGATCTATCCAAATGCCTTTTATCTTATAAATAGCCAAAACCATGTACAAATACCAAGTCAAAAGAAGTAATATAACAGCGAAATAAGTTGCAGAAATTACTTTAAAAAATCAGCTTAAAAGAAGCCCACACGTTAGCAACAGGGCAAAGATAAAAACAAAGGAAAGGCTTGAAAGGAAGAGTAAAAAAATTAATCGATTGAATTTACCAAGTTGGCAAAGGCCTTATATCGGAATTTTATGGCACGAAATTGAAGAAACTTAAAAAATGGGATTTTTTATTTTCTCTTGTCGATAACTCGGAAAGCGTATTCAACTTGAAAATTATCTTTACACCGCCACCGTCACTGTGCATCAATACAATGTAGAAAGTAATAGTAGCCAAGTTCAACATTCCAGATCTAAAATTTTATTGGAAATTGTCTTTAAATACAGTCAGTACAGAATAAATATAGAACAACTCACAGTAATAATTATAGAAGGTAGTGCTACTTTGTCGCGTCGGCCTGAAGGTATAGGAACTGTGATTTTGTACAACCAGGTTTCGCCCATTAAATTTACTGCATCCATTCCAGTATTCGAGTTTCCTGAAGTAACCCATACAGGTTCCTGGATTGAATGAGCTTTAAACATACTTGGTTCTGTTTCTGCTGACTCATAATGACTCTACCTTCTGTACTGTAGGTTCATTTTATTTAGGTGTCTCTTTACAGGTGTATGCCCTTTAGGTGGTCTACTACTATTCATAACTGATTTCCGCTCAATGTAAACAAGCCTTCTGTTCTTTTACCGTATGGATTCTTGTATTGGTAAGGTTTGCCAGTGTATAATGTGTTGATCTTTGACCCATTTTCTCATTTATTCACGGACTGTACTTTTTGGTACTACCAAAGCAAATTATGGGCTAATGTATAGTGTCATCTTAGACAGTTGATCAGTATTTTCATAGATTAGTTTCATCGTATTTTTAGTTCTTCAAGGCATTCCCATAATAGTCTAAACTTTGCCTTCAGGTTTGCTAAAGCCTTCAGGGCAATTTGATTATCTGTGAGTATTTAGATCCGTTTGTTACTACAAAGTCTCCTGTTGTTTTTCCGCGGTACGGTGACCTTTCTAGCTGGTTCATAGCACATATCTTGATAGGCTCTGGTTTTTTGTATGAAAGATCAAATTGTACCAATTCAGTTTGCATAACTTTTCTACTAGTCTATTCGTACTGAAAGCCGTATGCAAGTACTTAAATTAGTGCTATCTGACTGATAAATAATATTCCTAAACAAAATGTAATGTCAAAAATCATTTAGGTGCGTTACCTTACGTTTCTGGAAGCAGATTACCAACCGGTACTGCAGTTTGATTTACGCACATTTACGCAATGTTTGGTTGTAGTAATAAAAAAGAGTAAGGCATTGCAAGCAAAGAGTTGCAATAATACGCAATGCAAAAGATTACAATACACTGTGTCAAAACCATCACTATTAAGTGTGAACTTCAAAAACATTCATTACAGAGATTATGCAACCATAATATTTTGCAAGTATTATATACGTCATGCACTAGAGAACACAATAGGTTTGTAACTGTGATAAAGCAAATAATTTTTCAAACAATTCAGATTGCTGAACAGTACATTAATTCCTAGATTGTAGACATCAACAATGAAGGAATTAGAAGTATTACGTTTAAAGGTAATATTCTAATTAAGAAGACATGCATAAATTGAGGAAGATACATTTTCTAATCTATGATTATGAAGTAAACGCTATTTTATAATAATTCCAGATTTTCTTCATTCTTCGCCACCCAACACAATAATGTAATAGAATTATAAATAAGCAGCAAAACAATTCGATTAATCAATAACATAATATTTGAATTATTTGATCAGTGGAGCATTTAACTAATCTATTGCCGAGCCAATCAATCATGAAATTAATCAGCTGTTTTGACAGATGATTTTATTGCATTAGCGTTCTTTATATTTTTTATTTATTTTCTTATATTAAGATTTACATTTGTAATAAAAACCTTTTTCATTAATCAAGAAGCAAACCGGTAGTACATAATAGTTTTAACAACTAATTTGTCAATTTCATAATCAGATAAACTTGAAGCAAACTATCCGTTTAATAGGATTCTGCTAGTCTTATTTTTCTAATTTATTAATGCAGTCTTTTAATAACTAAAATGCGCTTTAAATTTAAACATTTCCCATTTATTATTGGTAATGAATGTCCTGAATTCTAAAATTGCTTCGTATTTATAATGCCGCATATACACCTACATAGTGAACTTGAGATTTCTTTATTAAATGTGAAATCTTTTCATAATAGATAATTTCTTTCTGTTACTGTCTGCTTTGAAGATTAGTAGAAAAAAAACATTACTATTTCAGAACAGAAAAAAAAACGTAATCTTTCCTGATACAGACAATAATAATTGAAACTTTCGAATACACCCAGTATATAAAAATGGTTTATTAAATTTTTAATATATAGAATTTAGAAAGTACTACACGCAAGCAATTTTCAAAATTAAACGAAATCATTAATTTTTTTCTCACAGACATTTACGAAAATGGTATAATTGAACACAAGCACTGAATTATACACTAAATAATCAAAACACTTTATGTTGGCTTAAAACGATAATAACTTTAAAGACCTTAATCCGGTTCTGACAAATAAAATGTTAAGCAAGCCTGAAATTTAAACAACAATGGTGAATATACAAATGACACGACAATCTACCTAACAAAATGGTAAAATTATAGAACTGATTAAACTGAAGTGGAAACCGCTGTTAGAAATTTCTGTGAATGATTCAACACATAACGTTTCCATATAGAGTTAATGAAATATCCAAGTTGTGGTTAGATGTAAAATGGAAGTCTAGCAATCCTGTTTTTGATTTTGATAGTTTTCAGTTAATTAATTTTCTTTATACTATAACAATACTATATTATAACTAATGGTTTTTGTAGTAATTGTCATTAAAAGTTTGCAACATGAAATAACGGAGAATCAATGCCGCCAAAAAAAAATTAATGCACCGGACTAATCAGTTAGCGTCCTTTGGTCATGGGTTAGAGGTCAAAATTAAAATTCGATAAAAAATTTGCGTAAACCAAAATCTAATTACAAAGTATCAAATCTTAACGTATGTAATGACCGAGAAATTATATCTTGCAGTTAGTAAGTGAGTCAGAATTATAATAAAAGTAACCAGTCTTAGCCAGTGAGATAGCGATGCACTCCTTATACATTTTTTTACGATAAAATGAAAATAAAAATTAGAAATCCTAAAAGTTAACCTACTTCATTTTAATTTATTTAAAAAACTCATTCAATTCACAAACAAAATTAAAAATTAGCCTGGACAAACTGAAATTAAGCAGTGCGATCAGCTCTAATCTTAAGTGTACTGGAGTCAATCATATCAACACTCGTATACCTATTTATGCACTTAGGATCAGAATTACATCTTGAGACTCTAAAAAACCTTTTATCAGAACAATCATTTGTACATAGACTTAGATTACTAGATAAATAAAGTAAATTTTAACAACATGAAATAGGTTGCTTGTTTTTTCATGCAAACTTGCATATTTGCTAGATAAACAGTATATGGCCTTGGTAGCGCTTAATATTGCAACTTTCAAGGAAATTCAAAAAAATAGAAGAAATTCAAGCAACGAATGGCACATGTTAGTTCCTAGAAAATATTTGTTGAATGCATAATATTTCTAAGAATTACAATTTTAAGAAATCCTCCAGGTGGCGAGGTTTATTTTTCAACGCTTTGATACGTAACAGTTATGAGCAGTAAAAAATTTATTAAAATAATTTCTAAAAGTTGCAGTTGTTGCAGCAATTTCAATTTGCATTACAATGAATGCAATAGCATTATGCACTATAACAAGCAAACGCAAAAAAATTAATCAACGATAAATACATAACCTACATAACCGAATAAGAGATTGTAGCGTCGTTTATATGTACTTATTTTATGAGGCAAGCGAACGCACTTCAAATGAATTCCAAATATCAAAAAGCTTTTGGTGCACGGAAATATCTCGAATGTACGTACCTATTCAAATTGATATTAAGTATAAATCTATGTACGAGTAGATATGTCCTTGTGTGTCCGTTACAGTTTGATGAATCCAATATTAGACGTTTCTTTGAAAGTCCACATTATGCAAGCAGATTTCCTATTTAATGTTTGAGATTGATGAAAGGAAATGTTTAGCATTCATAATTCACGCCACAGTAAAGTATTAAATACTTCTAGTATTACAGACATAATACTAAAAATAAGAGTCTTTTTATAGTTTTTATCCTATTGTTATTGTATCAAACAGAATAGTTACGTATACGTATCTGTAGTATACCCAATAGGTATATTTCTAATGTTGGCATTACTAGCTTCCAAATTAATCATTTTCATCTGCAAAAATCCCATTCAAGGTAGTACATAAATCAGTCGATCCTATAATTGCACACCTTTTTTTAGGCGTCGATTATTATTTGGTACAAAATGGTTCCATAGTTATTCTTATTAATAATTGCTTAGTAATTTCAGTAAGCTAGTATTGGAAATAAAAAAGCATTCGCTTCACGGTTGCATTCTTAAAATAGATGGCAATAAATAAACCTGATGGACTCGAAATTTTTTTTTTGTTTCTATTTGTACGTACATATTTTAGTAGCAATGATTTGGAGAACGCATAAATAAATTCGTTCAATATCAAAAACTATAATACATAAGTAGCAAAAAATAGAACAAAAATTTGATATTGAACACTGTTAAAAAAATTATCTCGCAAAATATCTTGAGTTTGATTTGATCAAGGATTTGACCAATCATAGGTCAACAAACGACTTCTTATGCCACTCCACAATTTTTGTAGGATTTTCTACTTTACTTGCCAAAGCAGATTTCTTTCATACTCAAAATCTAATCTTCTGGTGTAAGTCGTATATAATGAAGTTCTGATCAACCTTTAGTAAACTAATCTGAGCCCCAGAGCTTCCTTTTCCAATAAAAGCTTGCAACATTTCGAGTCCCATGACTAGTCGTTATCATTCTTGTGAAAACTATGGAAGTCATCCGGTACGACAATTTGGGACCTTTGGTCTGCTCAGACCCGTGAAGTATTCATTATGTGAATGAGATGTTATCCTTGAGGGTAATGTCACGCAATAAAAATGAAATTCGGAAAAGTTTTCAAAGGGTCACTAGAACCTCAATCAAAATCAAATATCGAACATTCAAGAAATTATTTTGATAATAACCGATACATATGTGACTAGAGTACAACAATATTCTGCAAAAGTTTTTGGGTATTAAAAGGAAAACTGAAACCTAAAAAGGCTCGAATCAAATGGTCTCTTTACTATTAAGTTTCATTGTAGTTGATAGTGCTTACATTCCTGAAAAGTGCTGTGAGATGTATTACCTTAGACGAAGTTAAATCATGGTAAAAAAATTCTAAAACTTTCCTAGTAAATATCGAACGTATGGTTACTCAAAATGAAGAGCAAAAACTTCAAACACCAACAATTTAGAATATTCTCGGCCATTTTTCACTGTTTTATTCACAAAATAAAAAAATCAATATTAAACAAAGGAGCTTTAAAAATCATTCAATAAATGGTAGTGATTTACATTTTTGGAAAATCCTATGTTTTTAGAAACTTTATAGAACTAAGATTTGTACATTACCAAGTACACAGTCGAAGTATCTGTTTTGCCATTACTTGCCACATGAACGATGTTCAAAATCTGCACGCGGGGATGTCTTTAGCTGCTTTTCAACAAATCATAACTCTCAACTGTCAACCTGTCAAGGTTAACTATTATTTACCTTTATTCCGATTGCATGGTACTAGGTTTAAACTCTTTTTTGTTTTATTTATGTCGACATTGTAATAGTCTTCAATTTTCTGTTCAAACCAACCATTCTGCTGTAACCAAAGATTGGCTCAAGAAAAACGCACTTCTCACTGTTGAGCATGACTCTTCTAGATTCTAGGTTTCAAATCTTTTCTTTGTTAGCTTTGCTGTAAACATTTTAAGCCTTACAATAGAATCTAGAAAACTTTCCAATAATTACTAGATCTTATAGTTGGACTTCTGTCACTCACAATCTAGGTCCTTTCAAACTGGGGTTTTACAGTTAAATTCAGCAGAATCCCTTTTAGAGAAGACCTCTTAGTACGTATAAAATCAAAGTTATTTAGATCGGAGATCCAATCAAAATTCCCTCAAAAAATCAACCCTTCAGGTCATCAAAATAATATCTTTGACGCCTTTCCGATTGTTAGTTAGTACTTCTAACCTTTCTTTAGTACACAATCCTTCAATGCTTATTATTTAACCAACGCCGTGTGGTACTGCGGATCGGCAATATAGCACCATGATAAATCATTTTCTACTCAAACAGATTTACTTACATCCAATCAGTTCATATGTATAGAAATAAGTGTGACAGATATAGGCCTTAACCACTAAACGTTATAGCACCCAACTGCTAGTTTTGGCCATGACCCCTAACTTGTTGTTGGTCACAATGCTCGATTTGGTCATAAACCCCAGTTCTAAATTTGATCACATCTAACTTGATCACAGCCCACAAGACGCCCATATTATATAATTCGGCCCTGATGCCGTTCAGAAATTGATGCTGATCAAAACCACTCAACCCTTCGATACAATGCCCAACTCGACCGTAACTTCCAATTCTTAATTGGCCATAACTTCCAACTTCGAACTTGGTTATAACACTCAATTCTTGGTCAAAATACCCAAATTTGTTCGTATTACATTACAAGATGAAGGGTTTATGGTTAGTCTTCGAAGGTCAGGAGAAATTCTGGTTGATGATGTAAAGAATCAGGACAAATACACAATCTTGATGTTTATTTCATTTTAAAGCAAGATCATCTACTGAAATAAAAACCAAAACTTAGTGTACATTCCATTCCTTTATGATTAATAGCACCTTATTACCCGGAATTTCACCTAATATCCCATCTGTACTTCTGACCAAAAATTGGATGCTGTGCCCAAGTTCAGAATTAAAGGTTCCGATTAGCTCTGGGAACTTTAGGTTCAGGAAAAATGAAAAAAAGAGCTTAAAAGGGCAATGAAGTATAAGGCGGTTTAGTAGGGGACATTATTATAAAGCAAAATACAAAATAAAAATGAATTACAAGGAAAAATAGACTACTAAGATAGGCAATGAAATTAACAAAAGGCCATTTATGTGAAATTCAAGGAAAAAAACATTTTAGACAACTTACCAAACTAAACTATTTATTGTGATTGACGAAGATTTCTTGTAAAAATTCAAATGATTTTAATATTTAAAATAGGTATTTTGCTTACAATTCCAGCTCTAGTTAGGACAAAAGTTCAAAATTGGGAGTCATGGTCAAGTTGGAAGCATCGATTTCTGAGCGGCGTCTGCGACAGAAGTATAATATGAATGTTACTTGGGTTGTGACCAAGTCGGGCGTGGTGACCAAAGACAAGTTGAGGTTGAGAAAATTTCATGTTTGGTAAAACCTCACGTTTCCCATGCTTTCAGAGCCAATGAGCCAAACGGCATTTTTGATTATCTAAACTTCTAACGATAAATGGCTTATGCAATGCGTTAAGTTTTTTTTGTTAATAGAGTAGCAATTTCCCAAACAAATTTCTACTTTAAGAATTAAAAAAAAAGTTAAAAAGCTTGTCTGCGATTTGCAAATAAAAATCTTTTCCTAAAGGTGAAAATTGGTTTGAATTTTGTATCAGTAACTTCTTTCTTCACGCTCTAATGATTATTTCATTATGTTAGTATTATACCATTTCGCAGTAGCGAGCAAGATAATTATCTTTTGAAACATAAATTTCCATCTAGAAGGTAAGTTCTATATTTTTTTTATTTTAGAAATGAGTCACTCTCTATGGATCCCTACTAAGGAGTCGGTCACTGGTTTCAATTACCAACGGAGAAGAATATATCTAAAACCCAATTTCAAGAAATGCAAAATCTGTGAATGAATATCGTTTTTATACGAGGGTGGTCTGAAAAGTTTTCGACCTCAACGTGAAGATGGCAGCATTCGTAAATAAAAGCTACTGAATTTCGTTGTTCATCTGTTGACAGTTACTCACCAAAGTTTCAGCCATTTTGGACGCGCAGTTTTTATGTAACAGTCGTTTGAGTGACTTGATGTGAGTTTTTTTGTGAAAATGAACAAAATCTAGTATCGAGCTGTCATTAAATATTTGTTTTTGAAAGGC
>VTPC01003754.1:0-29153 GCA_011009095.1 Ignelater luminosus
ACTTTTATAAATTTCACATTAGTTATTACTATTATGTGACAAATTAGCAAAAATAAAGCATAATTTCACATTAGTTCAGATAAATATCTCAAAGTAAATACGTTGGAACTTATTTGCGGCGAACTGTCCCTGCGGTGAATGACTCGCGGCGAAACGGGGTCTGCGGCAAACGTCTCCGCGGCGAATAAATCGCGGCGAAAGATGCGCGACGAAAGGTCCCGGTCCGAGAATTTATTTCAACGAAGTCACATCATTCGACCGCGTGTTTTCTAATATCCGTATACTTCACTGCCTTAAACCTACCAATTTCAACGTTATTTACTAAAGCTTATGTACATACAATGTCCGCCAAAAAGTTCGCACCATATGGAAAAGATTTTTATTGAATGACTTACGGAAAATTTGTTTCCGGCATCAAGCTTCGCTTTCTCCAAAACCAAAACTGACCTAATCAAAAGTAATCATGTGGTCTCCATTACCTGTCAAATTTGACATTTTTAGAGAAAATGTTCGAAAAATGGACTTATTTGACAGAATCTTGAAAAAAATCGTGAGAAAAAAATGTTTCCTTTGCAGTTCTTTACCCGTATGCAAATTTTCAAAAGCCTACCACGATTTTCATATTTTGCCCTTTAATTCGCTTTTCCTTATTTGTTAATCAATAAAAGTCGATCCAATCTAATTTGGAAGATACAATAAGATAATTATGTATGTACATATGCATGCAATGCACGCCCTGGTTGCAAATCGGATTTATGTATTTATCTTTATGAATGAGATGAACTTTGCACCAAAGCTCCATTTTTATTTTTTACTTAAAAATAAGGAAAAGATTATTTAAACCGTAAAATGAGTATTGTGCAATATGTATCTAGTCAAGAAGTGTTTTGAATTAGAATGAATCGACTTTTACTGATTAACAAATAAGGAAAAGAGAAATAAAGGGCAAAATATGAAAATCGTGGTAGGCTTTTGAAGATTTGCATCCGGGTAGACAATTGCAAAGAAAACATTTTTTTCTCATGACTTTCTTAAAATTCGGCAAAATAAATCCATTTTTTCTAAAAATGTCAAATTTGACAGGTAACGGAGACTACATCATTACTTTTGATTAGGACATTTTTGGTTCTGAAGCAAGCGAAACCTGATGCCATTCAATAAAAACTTTTTCCATATGGTGCAGACTTTTTGGCGGACACTGTATATCTTTCCTATAAAAGACGTCGTTTTGGAGTATAAGAGTATTTGTGATGTATTTAATGGAAAACTTAATTTGTGGTATTTCATTTATTTCAGTTCAGTTCAGGTGTTCTAATACAAAAAAATTGTGAAAGATTTAGTTCACATTTCTCAACCACCCTGTATAATAAGTTCATTTAGTTAGAATTTTTTACGACACTAAAAATTAGAGTTTTATGCAATTGAGTAATCACTTACAAACAAATAACATCAAAATTGGTAAAAGGCCAGTACAATCTATCTTTTTGAAATCAACAGCAAGTAAGGGGTAATCATTTATTACGATATTCAAAATAAAAGAGTTGATGTTATTTCCGCTGGAGTCAAAATTTAACAGAATTTGGTAGCCGAGTTTGCCCTATTCTTGTAGTATGTTTTTCGTATCTCTTCAAATAGCCAAGATATCCGCTTGGTTTACCTTATCTGTTACACCCTGTATATAATAAGATACGTTTGTTATACAGGATGCGTACAGATACTGAAGCATTAATGTTATATGGTTGTTGCAATATTTTCTAAAAATACTTAAATGCAGAAAGCCTTTATTTTCTGCATTTGATGTGCTGTTAATGTATCGATTATTAGACATCAAGTAAACATTGCCAATACTTGTTTGTTACCCTGTCAAAACGACAGAGATCAAAAAAAAATATTGGGGTCACTTATAGATTTATTATTGATGCACGACTGTTACTAATTGGATTTTTTACGACATATTCAAAGATTTGCATGACAAAAAAATTCAATTAGGACTGCAATAGGTTTCTTTTGATCTCGTAGAAAATCTTTATTTTTGTTTCATTTTTATCGCAGGTAATCCTATATCATTGTTATTTAATGCACTCTACTATTGTTAATAGAGGATTTCTGCATGACATACGTTGTTGTACCAATTGCCCAAGATTGTATCCAACATGGGTAATTTCTATGATTAGAGACTGTCAGTAATATATCTAATATAGTAGCAATAAAGACAGAGATCACTTTCAATTTATTTTTGTTAGTAGTTTTTAAAATAACTGTCACTGTCAAAATGCCTAGTAACAGAAATAATTGAAAAGTATTCTCCATCTTTGTTACGTCTACAGATTTATGATTATTATTATTACCATCATCATAATAACTACATAATTACTTCATCGAATTTTAGACAAACTGTATACAGGGTGTTTTTGTGGTAAACCCAAGTTTCTTTTATACAGGCGGATGTCCAGCAAAGGAGCCAATTGAGGGATGCAATGTAAGCAAAGAAAGTTTATATTGTAAATGCATGGTCTTGGGCATTCCAGATACAGCAAAGAAGAAAAAAGCAAGTAGAGAATCACGCTGTATAAAAAGATACCCTGACTGACTAATCTATATCAATGCACAGTTCAAACCACTGGGTCTAGAAATTTGAACTTTTGCATAGAGGTTCCTCATGTAAAGCAGGCAACCATTAAGAAAGGGGTGGAATGGGATGTCAAAGATTATAGTAAGAAAGAATTTTTTGAAATTTTCCAAGGAGGTAAAACGGAATGTCAAAGATTGGCCTAACAAGGTTAAAAGAGTACCCCTAATGGGGTTAAATGGAGTGTCAAAGATTGTGTGGAAAAAGATATAAAGCATTGCATAGAGATTTTGCTCAAGTTACATAGGCAACCACTAAGGAAGGATTTTTCAAAATACAACCCCTAAGAAGGTAAAACGGGTAAATATATATATACTATTAAAAATTAAGCAATTTTTCCTAATTCCATGCAGACAACATTAAGCGCAGCAGCCGGTTATTCATAAAACTTGGAAAATACCGCAATTTATCATCACCAAGCAAAATATTAGTTTGTTAATTTATCCTTAGATAAATATATTTGAAATAAAATGTAAGTATAGACAAAATAATCTTTAATTTTATCTAAGTGATAATAATATTATACAATTTGTAACTAATAAATATGTTAAATATATTATCATATATCAACATTTCTGGTCTATCTCTTTCCATATCTTTCGATTTCTTGCTTCACTTGCATAAATAGAACTGTAGGTCTTATGACTGTCTTATATACAGCTAATTTACTTGCTCTTGATAAATTCTTTGATGATAGCACACCACACAGCGCACTTACACATTTATTTCCTGAACTTATTATTATCACTGTTATTTATTACTGTTGCACCGAAAAACTTAATTTTTCTTACTTCTTCAAATATGCACGATTTATTTCTTGCAGTTATTATTTCTAAATCTTTGTATTGATGGCCCTCACTTTTTCCCGTAATCATGTATTTTGTTTTGTCTTGGTTTATGTTTAAACCCATATATCGCAATTTCTTATTTCAAGAATTATTCCTTAAGTGTAGTTTCAGATCTTGCTATCTTTGATTTTCTTTGTTATATATTGATCCTTTTGCGTTGACACCACATTTTCTTATTGTATATTTTAATGCTATAAATTAAATAATTGTACGGAGAGTGGATCTCCTTGCTTTAACTCATTATTTGTCATAAAATTTTTGGATACATTTCCATGCCATTTTACTCTATTTTTTGTATTTCAAAGTGTCATCTGTGTAAGCCTGATCAACTTCTCTGGAACACCTAGATCTCAAAAAGTTTTGATCCACTTGTCACCTGGAAGCCTACAAATAATATGTGTAGTTGCATTTGATATTCATGGCATGTGTATTCTGTATTTATCTTAGAGTAAAGATAGGATCAGTAGTCGACATTCCTGCTCTGAAACCACACTGGTATTCCCCTAAGATTTTTTTCTAAGTATTTTGAAAGTTCTTGATTTTGTCCAATTATCCTGCAAAGTTTCCGTCCTCCATATTTCTTGTATTATGTCCACTAACTCGTTAAATATTGCACTTCCTCCATTTTTTATTAGTTTTGATGTGATGCCATCTTCTCCTGGTGCTTTATTTTTTAATTTATACATGACTGCTTCCACTTCATCTGTTGATGGTATTGGTATTATCATTCCTTCCTCAGCATTTCTTATAAAGCTGTAGTTCCGTTGATTTTGATTTTCATCTTGGTCATCTATTTTTGTGCTAAGTGCACCTGTAAAATGTTAATTCCATCTTTCCATAGTTTCTTTTATTGCTTCCAGTAAATTACCTCCTTTATCTCTGCAAATTTTTGTTTTATGGTGATAGCCAGTCTGCTTCCTTAACTGTTTTATAGAAAGGCTAGGTTTCTTGATCCATCCATTCTTCCTTCCTCTGTCTTCTCCTGTTAGTGTGGTTTTTGCTAGTGTGCCTTGATATTGTTTTATTAATTTTCTAAAACAATGACATTTAATAAAACAATATCAAGGCACACAAGTTTTTGCTGTTTCTTGCATTGCTTTTCTGATTTTATCCCACTTTTCATTGATGTTTTCATAGCTGTCTTTTAATATCAAGTTTTTTTTCTACTTCTCTTCTATAATCATCTTTTAACTTATCATTTTGCAATTTTTGTGCTATTATTCTTTTTTTCTTATCAGTTGTTTTTAAAACTTTTGGTGGTATTTCTAGTTGCATTTTTATTTTCAGTTGTGATCTGATTCTGCCTCGACTCTTCTACAAACTCTTATGTCTGTGATACTATTTGTATGGATGGTTTCTATAAGCACATAGTTGACCTGATTCAGTATATTTCTGTTTGGTGTTAGCCATATGCATTTATAGATTATTTTATGGTTAAACAGCATGGATCGTATTCTCAAATTCCTACCAGCTGCTAAAATTGATTTTGAGTCTCAAATAATTCTTTCATTAATTGGCTTGAAATTCATAACCTTTTCTTTTATTCTTTTGTTAATTATAAAACTCTTGTTTGTTTCCACTGTTGAAAAATGTGTATCCTTCGATATCATCAAGCAAAATATTAAATTTGTTCATAAATGTATTTTGAAATAAAATGCAATTATAGTACAAAATAACCTTTAATTTTATCTAAGTGAATAATATTATACAGTATGTAAACAGACCTAAATTGTAATTAATAAATATGTTAAATATATACATCTGTGAAAATGGAACTAAACACTACAAATTGAACCAGGCCTACGTACTTTACACAGTTAGCAAACAAACCTACTACCATTTGCATTGTTTAAAAATGAACCGCCACCACAACCTGGAGGAGGTGGTTCGTCATTTCGTTTGTTGCGGTTTTCATAAGTTTTAAGGGGTCGACGTCGTCTTTCTGTATCTACTTCAGAATTATCTCTTACAAGTATTGATTCAAGTGTAGAAGAAAGTGCTGACCTTGGTAGCGGGTCTGGATCTAAATAATCATGCTTACTATAAAATAAAATGTATGGTGTTTCGGGTGGTCTAACACTACATAGTTCTTCGGCAGTAGTTCGCGTAACAAGACAGTCATTGAATTTATACCAGTCTTGTCCATCACGAGCATAAGTATAATAATGACCAGAATCAAGACTTGATCCGACATGTACAACAGCTGCATATAGTTCATAATTTGCATTATCGAGGTGGACAAACGAATCCAATTTTACATGTTGTAACAATTTTGTACGTTGTTGAGATGCCGGATCATAACGGAAGTGTTTCAATGTTAATACTAATCTAGATGGTGGTTCAACTACTCTAGTGACTCGTTCACCATCCGTTAAGCCGTGACATGTATCACAATGGTACTGATTATCACCACACAGTTTTTCAGGCTGCAAATAATAATCAAGCAGAGTCTGTACAGATTGATTACCACAGTTACTAGGGAAAGATAGCTGCAATTCTCGAAAATAGTCTGCACGCTCACTTTGGGTATCACAATTTCCACATCTGGATATAGTAACTGCACGACCACCAAACGAACGTTGTATTACCGTGGTTGTTTGTGGAGAGACATCTTGTGAAGAATTTCCTAAAGAAATCATTTTTATTATTACATCGTACAATATCAACTGGATATGTAAACTTACCACCATTAGAACGTGCAGAAACATACATCGATTTTTCTTGTTCATGCAAAACATCCAAAAGATAACCTAAGAATTCTGAACTGTCATGTTGATGTCCCGGTTGAAAACCAGGTGGCCGGGCAAGATTTAAGATATCGCTGGGTGAAAGCGATGTCCTGTGAGAATGTTGCAACAAAGCAAAGAGAATTTGCAATTTCGAAAACAATGGCATCATCTCTCCGTCTGTCAATAATATATCGTTACGGAACAACTTCGTCATAAACAAGGCTTGCAGGACACTATTCATGTAACAAGTGTTTCCCAAATTATTTAAACCCACTTTTCTCGACATATCCAGTGGAGGAATAGCAAGTGTAGAGCCATTCACCCACGACTTGCAACTCAATCTCTGTTTAATATTTAAAGTTGGACTGAAAGGTTCTATAGCACACATCAAATCATCATACAACGTTTTATAACCAGGAAAATGTTCCATTAATGCCACACATAAATTAACAATTTGTTGCGAATACAAAAGACTAGAATCCGAATTTTCTTTATGCAAAGAGAATAATACTCTACGAGTAAGAGGTATGACCTTATGGAAGGCGTCAGGGTTATGTTGCATACTCGATAACATATGCAACACTACAGGTCCCACAGTTTTACGTGGTTCAGGCACGATGAGCAGCACAAACAATCGTTCCACATATTTTAATGTTACATCCACTAGTATTTCAAAATGCTGTTCCACTTCTAGACCTTGCATGAAACTTAAAACTAAAGGGCCCAAATTAGGTGTCCACGTCCATCGCGACAACCAATCACATAAGGTTCTCAGTGCCTCTTCTAAACTTTTATCTGAATAGCCAGATTGCAGAATCCACTTCACTGCAGATGGAATGGCTTCTACATCAATAAGTTGGAGGACAATGGACATGGTGGGCTGACGTTGTTTTGAAGGATCGGAAATGCCATTATATAAAGCTTTCAATGTAGCAAAAATCACATCTTCGCTTGAACACGCTTGTACTAGAATTTCTTGGACATTTTTTATGTCGGCCATAAAATTGACATAATCTTCAGTTTTTGTAGGCATTTTAACAGTACCCAAGCTAAATACAATGCTCTCACACAATTTTGCAAGCTCCACTCCTTGTAGATCATGTTCTGCACTTATGCTTTGTAAAGCCCTTAATATAATAGTAAGTCGTGCTTCTGCCTGAGGTTCCACGCATTCAACCACTTTATGTTTTACTGCCATCTTGAAATAATAATCTAAAATCAAAAAAATTGATGTATATTAGGTTATTACGAAATGAACAATAACATTGTAAAATGTACAGAAATGTAACAATTCATTACGAAAACATCAATTTCCTGACAGCTGTCTAAGAGCAACTGTAACAATGTGATTGTTGCTGAATTACATGTTATGCTGATTTGCATTATTTTAGCTGTTCTAAAAATAAGGGAAAACCTGGGTCACACATAAAGTATGCAGATCTTAGTACACTCATGTTTCACACAGCAAAAATAGCAGCTTTTATATTTGTTGAAATGTCAATAACACACGCGGATTTTTGATGCAACATAGACAGAATTGATACTCACCTTCGTAATAAATAACTGTCAGGTACACAAATTAGGTAAGAAACATTAATTAACCTACGGGGAGGCAGGTGTACACACCGTCACTATTATTTCGATTTCGGATTAGTTTAGTAGCGTTTTACGATTTCACAAGGCACAAATCATTTTCATTGTTGGAGTAACAACAAATAACGAGTACTATTACAATTGTTAACTTCTATTCAATGAAAAAATGGTATAACAAAGGATGACAAAATTGTATCCCACCTAACCGTTCCCGATAAAAATTGTTGTTTGGGGACCTTGAACAACGAGCATGCGTGAGAAGGCAGATTCACAGATTCTTGACCAGGGGGGTGAAATAAGATAGGGAGAAACGGAGACAAGAGAAAGAGCTAGAAATACCAACAGCCGCTAACAGCGCTGCACTTGTTGGAGTGGAACTAATGATCATGTGATCTAGGCGGGATTTAAAAATCTCATTAAAATATGCGCAATGTGCGTCTGCGACGTGTGTGACGTTTACGTAAATATTAACATAATATAAATAACAATATGGAAGTTCAAATTTGTTCAACTTCAAAGATTTAAGAAGAAAAGAGAAAATCTGCAGTTAATTATTCCTGTCTATAATAATTTAGCAACAGAGATTAAACAGGTAGGTATATAAGAGAAAGATTATATTTTATGTATTACTAATAATAAAAATGTTATTAATGTTTGTTGAGAGAGATCTCTTAAAAACAATTTTCGTTATGATTTTAATAAATTTTGATAGATTACCAGTGCTCATAATGACATCTATATGTAGGAACGCAGTAGCATTTTGTAGGTGAAGCTGCTTAACGATTCAGATTGTTAAGTTACATTGCAGCTAGAATCGGAATGTTGTTGAATCGTAGTCTAAAATAAATTTTGCTGAACTATTGTAGGGAAAGTGTGTTGCATATGCATGAACGACCATTTCTTCTAATTGCTGATCCATGTTTTGTACCAGTACCTATATTAAATCCAATATATCTTTTTTAGGTTATAAATTCTTTTGCCTTCTACGAGTTGCCATACATCTATTACCAGCCAGGTATGTATAAAAACTATTTTCTATTTGCAAATTAAATAATGAATTTTCATTTAAGGTTCAAGTTCCGTGCTCACAGAACAAATAATAAATTTTATGTTACAAATTCTTCCGAGTTCCAAAACTTGCCTGCATTCCAGTTAGGTATTTGTATGTACAAAACTTGACTATGCATCAGAATAAATAATTCTCTTTTCTAGGTTCCACGTTTATCTACATTTTCTACATTTGCCAAATATTCAGAGTGCATAGCATTAATTACAAGAGATTTTAAATTACTGATTGTCTACATTTATATTACTTTTGGTTTTTTTGCATTCACAGATTGAATTAACAAACTTCCTGCATCAGTTAAAATGATAAACAATGTAAAAGACATTGAAATAATAATAATAATAATAATATTTATTGAACGTAATAATACAATATATATTTTAAAAAAAAAAAGAAAGATATTAACGTTCAATGGGAAAAAAGGTCAGCAAGGCTGTTTTTCACTTTCTCCCTTACAAAATAAACAAATAATTAAATATCACAATTTCTGGAAATCTAATAAACAATTTTTAAAACTTCTTTTGAACTGAGCTGTTGAAGTACACTCTTGAAATAAATTTGTATGACTATTAAATATTTTAGGCGCTGTAAATTCGTAACAACATTTAAATTTGTTAGTTCTGTGCTTAGGTATTGTATACATATCCATGTTACGTAAATCACAACTATGTATTGTTGATCGCTTAACTAATAATTTATATAAATAACATGGTTCTTTTGATTTTAAAACATTAAATAGGACTGTTCCATACAAAAGTGTAAATCTATTTTCCAATTTTAAAATATTTAAACTGTTATAATGAGGCGTAATGTGTTCTCTTTTATTAATATGATATGCAAACCTTAAACAACAATTTTGAAGAATTTGCAAGGTACTCTTCATTCGAGATGTTAAAAAGTTGAAATAGACGGAACTGCAGTAATCAAGATGATGTAAGATAAGGGCGTCAACTAAATTCCATTTTACATTTGGCGGTAAAATATCTTTAAATTTCCACAAAGACTTTAATTTCATGTAACACTGGCTGCACTTTTTGACAACATGCCTTTCAAAATTTAGATTATGTTCTATAGTTAATCCAAGATCGCGGGAACTTTCACTAGCATTTAGAATAGAATTATTTAACATAATTTGGTTTCTAGCATTCTGTTTAGCTTTATAAATTAAATTTCTTGTACCAATACACATCACGATGGTTTTTTCAGAGTTTAGACGCAATCCGTTCTTTTTCGACCATTCTAGAATATTTTTCAGATTAAGATTGAGCTCTGTAATTAAGTCATTACTTTTTTCTGGTAAACACGATTTATATATTTGAGTATCGTCTGCATATTGGTGAATATCCCATTGATGTTGCAAAGAATTTGGAAGATCAGCCGTAAAAATTGTGAAAAGGATAGGTGCCAAAACACTTCCTTGAGGGACACCATAATTCATTTCAGTTTCTTCAGAAATCTTATTATCAATTTTTACTATTTGAAACCGGTTTGTAACATAATTTTTAAACCACTGCAAATTTTCATCGGAGATTCCATAAAAATGTAATTTCGCTAAAAGTAGGTCTCTGTTAACAACGTCAAATGCTTTGCTATAATCTAAGAGCACAAGATAAGTGATTTCTGATTTATCGATGTTTCTCGCTATATCTGTAGTTATCTTAAGCATTGCGGTGGTAGTGCTGTGATGTTTACGAAACCCAGACTGAATAGGTGGCAATATTTTACTCTCGCAAATATATTCAGTTAAGAATAAGTAAACAACCTTTTCTAAGATTTTTGACATCGTGGGTAATATACTAATTGGTCTAAGGTCTTTTAATTCACTTGCTTTAGTCACTTTTGGTAATGGATTAATTACAGCTTTATTCCAGATTGCAGGGATGGTACCAGTTTTAAGCGAGAAATTAATGATATGTGTTAGAGTATATATGCAAAATGGTAATACTAGTTTTAACATTTTTAAATTTATATTGTCAATTCCACAAGCGTTAGATGTTAATTTACTTACAATTTTGGCTACTTCTTCAGCTGTTGTTTCTCTAAATAAGTCAGTTGGAGGGTTGTTATTAAATCTATTGTTAAGGAAATAATTCATTGTATCATTATCAACAACCACATTTTGAACAATATTTGTAAAGTAATTGTTAATTAAATTAGCGTTCTTAATTTCCTCTGCTATTTCTGATTGAGGTTTTAAGTGAACATTCCAAGAAGCAAAGTTTCTCCATAACATCTTTGGATTACAACGGTTAACATATAATTGATCTTTAATAAAAGCAATTTTTTCATTCTTTGTAGCAACAGATAAGTAATTTTGTAAATGCCTGTAGTTATTCAAATCAGTTTCTAGTTTGGTTTTTGAATACTTTTTATGCGCTTTGTGTTTTGCATTAATTATTACTTTTAAAGCATCCGTGATGTAAGGACGTTTTCTACTACGTAACACTAAGATTGCACTTAAATCAAAATGTTTGTACTTTTGATGAATTCTTTGTTAATGTTTAAGATATTAACCATTTCAGTATAGATACTTCCTATTCATCTAAACAATAAGTCTTGTAAAAGATATTTTTCTATGTTTAGAAGATTTATGTTATAAATTGATATAATGTTTAATTAATTCTCATTTTTTTTAATTTTTGTACTTTGTCAAGCACTAAATATCTGCAAAACTGAAAGATTTTAAAACTTTAAAGAAAGCATTTACTTAGGTATATAGTTGTCATTATTTTAAGTATTTTAAGCTACATTGATGTCAAAGATGGATACTAGGTACTAATAAAAAGTAGTTTAAAGTTGTAAAACAACCAAGACACCCTTTTTAATAAGTGCATAACTAATCTGTAGCTTCTTAAATAATTGTAATCAAAATATCATTTTAAATATTGCTGTGTGATATGTTTTGATCGAATGTTTATAGAAAAGATAAATAGGATTGTTTATTTTGTAAAGGTACCTAAAAACCTTGGTACCTTCTTGTAACTTGTCTTAATTTGGTTTTTATCAATATGAGTTGATATTTTTGTTAAAAACTTATTCATGATGAACACACAAAAGAATAGGTTTAAGCAATTCTACTTCAAATATAAATATGGTTGTCTTACTTTGTGGAGATAGAAAGTGGTTAGTACATTAAAGTGATCAAAAATCCGAAGACTAAATCTTTACAGAGAACAGATTTAATTACGACCAAAGTAATGGATTCACTACTGTCGTAAGAAAAATGACTCTGGCTGCAATATGAATAAGATAAACATTGTTTTACTATTTGGATTGCTACAAAGTTTTATACCTATCTTACTTGCAAGTAGTATAGTAAAATAATAAACAATGTCATTAGATATAAGCTACCCCTTAACTTCCTTCATCTGAAACTGAAAAAATTCAAGCAATTGGATTATAACAATTTAATGTTATGCCGATCTGTTAAGCGTACATCTTGTAAATCTATCGTGATAGAGATGCACATAATATTGTTGTTATTTTTATTTATAAACTGTGCTAATACTGTTAAATTAATTTTATCAAAAATATAATGTTATAACATTATTTTAAAGTTTTCTTTTGTTGCAGGAAATATTTGGAAGCTGTAAAATTGCATGTAAAACATCATATTACAAAGGAATTTCTGCAATTCCTTTTGTTTTATGATAATTTACATGCAATTTTATAACTTACAAATATTTCGTTACACCTAACCTACAGTGAATAATAATAATATATATATATAAGTAGAGATTTAAATTCCCCGCTACAATCCCGTTTAGTTCCACTCCAAGAAGTGCTTCGCTACTGGTCTTCCTGTCAGTTGTTGTCCCCCACTATTTTGCACGTAATTGTATTCCCCTGTTCTAGACGTAACATCAACGTAATGCGTTACGTTACACCAACACCGATTACAAATTAATGCTGCGTTCGGTAAGGTGCTATTCGTTTCAAAATGAACTAGGACACTTTAATTTTCCCATTGTAATATCTACATTTGATTTCAACTAAAATATCTTTTGGATTATTTAAATTAAAGTACTTCCTTAAGTTTAATTTTTGTTGTTGTTTGTAGTTGGCCAGTGTCCATTTTGAAACCAATAGTGCCTCTGACAGTCATTTTTGCTAAAGCCAATTGATTGTGATACGAAGTACCGACACCAAACAAAAACGATCGCAAATTGAGCTCAATAACGATTTTCTCTCCGCTAGAGGCGCTGTTGATCTACGTTAAATTTGACAAGTTTAAAAGTCAGTTTATAAGTTTGAGGTTATTAAAACTTAAATTTTAGGAAAAAATTAATAAATAATGCGTTTGAGATTTGAGCGACAAAAACAAGAACGCGACCAAATAGCTGTCAGAGGTATCTTACCAAACGCAGGAAAAATAATACGCACACCACGCACATAATAATCCTAAAAGCATCGGCGCAGATTCAAGTGTGTCATATTGAAACTGTGTGAAATGTCTAAATAAGTACTATCTCAAAGGCTTACGGATATTACAAGCCTGTGAAAAGTGAACGAAAATCAAAATTACACATGAATTTTAAATTAAAGAATATTAGTCGTTTTCTAATTATTTATAAGATTATTTTGATTACTATAAATTAAAGTTAAAACGTGTACCAAAAGATTATATTACCTAGAAATAGAAATGGGAAAATGTTCACGCGACCGCCAAAGCCAGTTGATTCAAATTGATTGTGGTACAAAGTACAAGCACCAAACAAAAAACGATCGCAAATTGAGCTCAACGAGTTTTTCTCCGCCAGAGGCGTTGCTGTTCCACACTTATCAAATTTGACAAGTTTAAAGTTTTAGCGGTTTTATATTATTATTAAATTTAAGTTTCAGAAAACGTAATTTTTAAAATTCCTTGCTATTGCATATTGAACGCGTTTTTTTGGGGACTTAACTCTTTATTTCTGATCTGATGGTACAAATTACATGACAGAGTTATTTGGGTTAACCCAGCTTATTATTCAAAAAACGGTTACACAACCACTACAAAATCTTTTTACGGCAATTTATAAAAAATAATTGTGAAAATAATGAAAATGACGTCTAGGAAATAGAAAATATTCATGCTCATATAAATTTTGCAAAGAATCATGAATAATACGCACTGTAACAAGTTTTTAAATTTAAAAAAAAAGTAAAAATAATGCGTTTTCGGAAACTTAACTTGTATTTTTGATCTGATCATATAAATTACATGGCAGAGTTATTTGGGTTAACCCGATTTATTCAGAAACGGTTGTTCGACACAATTTATACAAAAATAATTGTGAAAGTAATGAAGATGACGGCGAGGAAATAGAAAATATGCACCTGCTCGTATAAACAAACTTTGCAAAGAATAAAGAAAAAATTTAAATTTTAGTAACCTCAAACTTACAAACTGACGTTTAAACTTGTCAAATTTAACATGGAATAACATCGCCTCTAGCGGAAAGAAAATCGATAATGAGACCAATTTGCCATCGTTTTTTGATTGGTGTCGGTACTAATTGTCTCACATCAACTGGATTTGGCGACTGCAAACGTTAGCGGGATTGGTATGACGTCATTTGATATGACATCCCACTATTGCCATTGCTGTGCTGTGGGCTGAAGAGCTGCTTTAAAGCCCCCAAATACGAGAACAAAACGAATTGGCTTTCTTCCTGATAACCAGCCGAATTACGTGTCGCGCGGAAATGCTTTAGGTTCTTATTTGGGAAGTTCGTTGTTACCAACCTAGCAAAGTAAAGAGTGCAGTATGAAGAAGACTTTTTTTTATATTGTACTCCTATTATTTTATAGAAATAATGTATATTTTATTATCTCGTATCCGTATCTATACCAATCTACCTAAGAAATATTGTCAAAAAGTATTTTTATCTCCTATTTTGAGAAAATGCTAGAGGCAGCTTAAACCCTGGTTATACCTAATCAGTTTACATCATTTCAAAACATAATGATTAATAATAACGTAATAATATAACGTATACGATATTTATAATGTTTCATGGCCAGGAAATATTTTCTTTAATTTACAGATACATTTAACCAATTCTTTTTGTGTTGTATTCTATCGTTAGAAATATGTTAAATGTACGTTCTCTTGATATGTTATAAGAAAGACGTTTTTGATTTCGTTAAATAACGTTAGAAGTCGCGACATTTGATCGTTATTAACACGTTAGGTTACTGGTAATTTAGAACGTAATTTCTACGTATGTGTGCTCATTGGGACCTGAAAGATCTTAAACAAAAATGACGTCAAGTATTTGAGTTGGCCATCAGAGACAAGAAATGTCCTCTTAGTGAATTCGACGTCACTCGTGTTGATGAGGAAATCTTCACTATAAGGTTTGCGGCGGTTTTCTTTATAATTTCTACCTTTCCTACAATTCTTATTATTGGCTGAAAAAGTCTCCAAGTTCCTAAAGTAGCCAACTTCCAATGGGAAAATAAAGCCTATTCTCTTTTCTTTTTGTGATAACCACAACACATGAAGGACGGTTTAGATAAGATGTTACTACAGAGTGATTGTAAATGAGTGAGGATGGTTTGAATTTGGCACCACATTTAAATTATTTGCATGTTGGCACTACTTGTTTACTTTTTGTAATCTGTCAAATAATATAATCTATTTTTTTGAGGTTATATAGTATTGTTTGTTATTATACTTTCTCTGCGTTCGGTAAGTACCTCTGACAGCTATGTTTGCTCGGGATAATATCTTGTTCTTGTCGCTCAAATCTGGATTAATATTTGAGTGACAAGAACAAGAGACGATCCCGGGAAAAAATAGCTGTCAGAGGTACCTTATCGAACGTGGGGTTTGTAAACAACGCAGATTTGACAGATGGCAAAAAGTAAACAAGTAGTTCCAACATGAAAATAATTTAAATGTGGCGCCAAATTCAAACCATCCTCACTAATTTACAATCACTCTGTATATGCTACTATTATTGGCATAATTTAAGGGAGTAATTCTTAAATTTCTGGAGTGTTGCACGGTAATCTTGCATCATTACAAAATACTACTGCTTTAATTCTGCCCCAGTGAGAAATGATTCATCGAATTTATATCGAATCGACATCGAATTGATATCGAATAGACATCGAAATATACGTCCAAAACCGATAAAAAGAGTTATCAGTTTCGATTCCATATCGATTGTTTTCTTCATCGATCTCAATAGATTTATGTTACAAGTTTCGAGGAATTGTCGATACTCACGTCAGAACGATTCAATCTCGATTCATTATCGACATAAAGCGATTCGATTTTGATTAATTATCGAACATTTGATATAAAGTAATATTCTTGTTTTTACTAAATTAAAATAGAGGCATGATATTCTCTGCTTTAAGATAGTAATTTTGGTGCAATATGGCCTGACAGATTTCTTTACCTGAACAGTGATTAACTGTAATGATTAATATCTCGTTTCGCGAAACAGAGCAACGATTTTCACAAATTTAATAGAAAAATTGTTTGTCAAGCAAAATACGTCGAATGAGTCGCCTATTTTTATCAGTATTGGACATGAGGGACACTAAATTGCATATAATTACCGTTGCTTCTATTGTGCGAGTTAGGTTAGATTTGCTACAATAATGTAATAAACTTACCACTTATGGTTAATCCATATTCAGTAGTTTTAAATTTCTTATGTCGATAGAGAGTTTGAGCACACTTTACGCTAAACGATAACGTTATTTTGTGACAACTACGCATACTCAGAACGTTATCGTAACGCTAAAGCTTATCAGAGCCCGTTATTTCCTTGCAAATAAGGGAGCGAATACCGTATACGGTAACTCGGTTTGTGAGGTTAGTAAGTTGTGGCGTGTACTTCGAGCATGTACATTTTGACGATATTTTCACTATTACTAATTTATTAATAATAAATGAATAAATTGAAAACGTGTTTTTTTAAATAACCACATCCACTTATTGTTAGATCATAAGGTTATGTTAGGTTGCATTAATGTTGGTTGTTTGCTCACTCTTTAAATGTTACATGCCCGCTAAATCTTTACTGTATTTGGTCACGTGACTTTATCGTTAACGGGATGTTTAACGTGAATTTGCTCAAACTCTAAAACTTTCACTATTGGTTGATTGAAAACTTGGACTCCCTGTATTTCATATACAGTGTATTTCCAGATTCTATTTAGTTTATTCAGAAAAATGGCTTCTAGTTCCAATGCAGTTGAGTTAATGGCCACAGAAAGACATAATTTCTTTTTCATATTTCTAATACAGAGGACTCTTGAACATTTCTGTTGCTTTTGTAAAACAAAATGAGAAATTCCTAATATACTAAATGAGGCATATTCCAGCAACTGAATAATAACAATATTGAAGTACCTACTCAATTGGTCTTGAGCAACATATAATCTGACTTAAATTCTGTAAATCTATGGTTTATATAGGATTTTTATGCAAATAGTTGTCAGTTCCCAATAGTTACAGAGGTCAAGTTCTTAGTAAACCAAGTAGTTTTTCAAGTAATTAGAAACAATGGTAGCTGTAGGTTACATTAGAATTAAAAATTTAGATGCAATTAAACGAATATTTAATTTTTTTTCTACAACCATCAAAAAAAAGTTAGATTTAAGTATCGCCAAGGATATGGAAAGCTTATCATTTTTTCATATGGGAGCAAAATATATATTTTACGCCCATGTTCGCAAAAAATATGTTTCACGCACATGGGCGAGAAAAAAAACAAAAGTGACACTTTAGGTAACTGCTTATTGTTGCAAATTAATACTTTATTATTTTGCATTTTCATCGCACACTTGTTTTGTATAATTTACTTCAAAAATTCATATAATGTTTGAAGGTTGTAGGAGAAATGTTGTTTGCATTTCGTGAAATTTCCCACACTTAATACAAAAATAACTATTTTATAAACCACTGGATCTTCTAATAATTTGGAAATAAATTATTATTATTGTTATGGATCATTGTAAAATTGTACAAGACTGTGTGCTTCACACCAATGTTAAAATCATTGCCTGTTCATATTATGCAAAATTTAATTTATAAAGTTAATTGATATTGCTAATATCTTTACAAGAAGTTAATTAAGATTTAATAAATTTTAATTAGAAAACAATGTTTGTTTACAATTGCAATAACTTTCACATTTTTATTGTTTAATAAATAAAACGTTCACTTTTATGTAACAACTTTAATAATATATTAGTCACATTAAATGCATAAAGGCACAATAATAATATGTATATATTAAACTATTATCTCAACTAGGTTGTAAAGACCCAGCGCTACATAAAAATGAGATTCTTATTACAATTAACAGGAAGCAGTCAGATAATATTAATAATAAAGCATAGATAATCTGTGATGTATTAAAAGGAATGTAAAACTAATATTGCTTTTTTTTTGTACAACAGCAGCAGCATATATATATATATATGTCTCTAATAACCTGTCACCCTCCCCCCTCCCCAGCCCTGAGTCAAATTATACCATAATAAGCATTTTTCTTAAATTAACTTATTTTTAAATTCTAAAACATGTTTGGCGGAATGAAAAAATATACAAAATTATTTTCTTTCCAATGAACTAATTAATTTGACTCTGTTGTTATCACTGAAAGCACCTTAACACAAATAATAAATATATAAATAATCAATCTATAGAATACATTTGTCAAATATGATATAAGGTTTAAATTAATTCACACACATAATTATTACCAATTACATAATAAACACAATTGAACACATTTTCATATGCACTGAATTGATTGCTTTTGCAACAACCATATCTCTAAAATGAGTATTTATAACATAAACTTATTAATATAAGATTATTTCTTTATCGTTTATATCTTCCTAAATATGCATTACAATTTGGACAGTAATGGTGAACATCCATGCATCCATCTATGCAACATGGTATAAAACAGCATCCGAGTGGACATCTAAAAATATAATTCTGTTAACAAAATAATCTAAAATGACAGGAAATAATAAATTACACAAGACAAATAAGAATCCCAGCAATATATGCAATTAAACCAGGTTCTGATCTAGTGGAAGAATCGATTTCTACATGGCAATGTGGACATATCATATGAGTTGGTTCAGATCCAAGTGGTACGACAGTGGTTAAAATTTCAGGCCCTCGATGAATAACTACAAATGTTATTAAATAAAATCCTTTAAATCTTTTTTTCCTCTCAATTAACTTACACGCATGTTGTGGAATAAAAGGACTAGTTGGTGGCACTCCACCAACAGCTTGAGAGTAACTTGGTGGAGCTGCTGGAGGTGGGCCATAATGCAGAGGTGTGTGATTCTTGCTCATTCTTAAGCTTGAGTTAACTTTGCAATGGTGATGTAATTCTTCTGTGCTAATTTTAGTAATATGACCTCATTTTATTAGAAATGGGTTAAGGAAGAAATTCTATATTAGAATAGGTATAAATGAACAAGTTACTTACAATTTAAGTATCACAGTAACAGTTTAACCGCCCAATTTTGTACACAAAACCACAATCAATTTATAACAGGTAATAATGACAGTTTCCTCTTAACATTCACCAAGGACATTTAACAGATGTAGTAGTGGAGGATCTCATTTATATTTTCAGCAGTCGCCAGAGTGGTTTCCCAATGTTTACCATACGAAACACGTGTTACTAGTACTTTTTAATGTTTAATGTTTATAAATTCTAGTGAGCAATGCCAACTTATAGGATGTAAAAATGCCGCAATTTGCTCATTTTCATTCAACGATTAGAGGAGGAAACACGGGAGCCGCACTTATTAATATTTTTATATCTTTAATACGTAATGACGGTTGCCCCGTAATTTTTCTTCTAATTTTTGATAGTCTTTCTTAGCAAACATGGATAATAATTATGTACAAATAAAAGATATGCGTCCAGGTTTAAAAAATATCAACGTCGTTTTTATTGTGTTGGAGGTCGGACACCCCACCCTAACCAAAGAAAACCGCGAAGTTCGAACGTTCAAAGTGGCAGACCAAAGTGCTTGTATAAATGCTAGTGTTTGGGACGAAGCTGGACAATTATTAGTTCCTGGTGATATAGTACGATTAACCAAAGGTTATGTATCTTTGTGGAGAAATTGCCTTACTTTATATACCTCTAAAGGTGGTGATTTGCAAAAAATTGGTGAATTTTGTATGGTCTTCAATGAACAATTAAACATGAGTGAACCAAACCCAGTCTTAGGAATGCCGTCTACAGGAGGACCACCGAACAATGTTCCACTGAATAATGGCACAAATAATGGAGCCGGTAGAATTCCCCCATCACCGCTTCCACCACCTCCACCAAATCCTGTACCTTCCACGATACATAACAATACAGCAGGACCTGCCAAATCGACTGTCAATGCAAATCGTTTAGGAACCACTAGTACTCAAGATAGCCAAAAACGTTCTAGAGGTGCCAGAGGCGGGCAGCATAGAAGTAAACATAGAACATAAAATAAGTTGTTTTTGTTTATTGTTTTTGGTATTAGAATATTTATATTTTGATTCCATTATTTTGTTTCAGAAACAATAAAAAGATTATTGTTGCAATAACTTAAAGAATAAATTTTTACCAAAAAAATGTTTAAGGACCCTTTATCATTATATTGTGGAAGTTGATCTGTAAACAAATTTAAAATATAAAGTGTTTGTAATAAAATATAAAAATGAAAATATTGTTTATTAATTTATGTCTAAAGATTTAATACATCTATTATTATTCTAATAGTTACTGGTTATATTTAATGTATTTTCTAATAAAAATTGTTTTCTTCAAATTTTTAGTAATATGCACATTTTGATATTGGTGGCTGATATCGAATGCCAAATTTGAAATTCAATGTTTTGTCAGTTTAAATTTTAATTTTTAATTAATTTTGTAAGCTTGAAGAAAAAATAGTATACATATGTAGTAGAACGTCTTTTTGCGTTTCACACTTTGCATTGCCTTAGCAGCAAACCTGCCCAATACAAGACTTTTTTTGCTTTTTGTAACGTAATACACTATGTGTTATTTTGCATGACCAACTCAAAAGTACACTTTACAACTTGCTGTCAATGTTGAAAGTTTGATTATAAACATTTGGAATAAATTTGATGTATGTCGCATCAATGTTATAATTACAATGAATTCATTATGCACACTTCAAATAGTTATTTACATAACAAGAGTGTAAAAGAAGCTTTTTGAATAAGTAGGAAGTTTATGATATGAGTATCAGCAAGTGCCATAAACTGTATGAGTCAAAAAAACGATTTTAAAGAAAATAATTAAGAAATACCATTGATAGTAGATTAAGAAATGAAGTTGGCCAAGATTATAAGTGCATATCATGAATTCATTATAACATCGATGCAGTAATTATAACATCAGTATGTCAAATTTATTGCAAATGCTTATAACTGTCAACTTTTCCCACTGATGAGTTGTAAAATGTCAGCTTTACAGTTGGTCATGCAAAAAGTTCTTCTTACTATTTTTTTTAAAATACAGTTGTGCAAAAAATATTGCATACAAGTGCATAAAGTGTCTTGAACTCGTAGAGTTTATGGCACTCGTTGGTGCTGTCGTACTCATTCATTGTTATTATAAATTACTTATATTTCTAGACATTGTCAAATTTTAATAACACTGCAGAAATGAGCAATATAAATATGGATTTATGCACTTAATAATAGTAAGTGCGTTATAGTACATTGCATCGCAGGAATCAACATAAAAAGGCAGTATAATGTGTAAAAATAATTTATATCTTGCCAAGTTAAAAGTAATGTTTTAACGAGTTTATAAGATTCTTTAAATGTTTCATAGAGAAAATGAATATCCACTTGGTAAAAATCACAAAGAAAACACCAAAAGAATCATGAAAGATTTAAATGGGTTGAAGAAAACTAATCAGTGTACACTGTTATTCTATTTTTATTAACTTTATTTACGTTTAAACATGTTTACATGATTTTATGCTAGTTATTTTTATATGTTTGTAGATATTTTTTATCTTTGTTCATGACTTGGAATTATGGTGTAGTAATTGTAACAACTTTTAGTAATGTTAATAATACAGTTATTTATAATAACATATTTACAGCATTTACAGTACTTGTCAATTAGACTAAAATATTCCAACAGAATTCTGTTCATATGTGTGATTTTTGAGCAATTCCATATTCAAGATATTTAGAAATAATTATAAAAAGGTCATAAAAGAAAAACATTTTAGATTTTGGTAATAACACTAAGCCTGCGTGGTATTTAAAAAGAAAGGCTTCAGTAAATATTACTACTGTAAAAAAATCAAATTAGTTTCTTGACATCTTCATTGCAATGTAAAAGATATTCTAAAGGATGTACCTAATTATATAAATATTACAAAGACATTGAAGAAAGTAAGGGTAAAGATGGTTACGGTTTGACCACGAATTGATATAAATATTCAGTTGATGTCATTATGTCACATCTTACTAAATTAATTAACGAAATGCATTGTAAACACAATATCTGTTTTAAAATCAGTTATAAGAAAGTAGGTAACAATGATTATCATAATTTTATACACTGAAAACAACTGACAATTGCTCACAGCAGATTCCTGAGATGGAAATTGAAGCGATTTAACCCAACTTACCTATATTCTAAAGTAATGCAATGTGAATAATAGCATCCTAGTTTTGAGACAATGCATGATCTTATTATAGGTCATTGAATTTGAGAAATTTTGAAAAATCCAATTTTACTAAAAAATGATGTATTCTGCAGGAAAAATAACAGTAATCATTTATTGTGTCTTGGAATAAACTTAGAAAGTTTTAAATTTAAGAAACGAGGAAAGATACTTTGACATGAGTAAAATATCTTTAACATTGATTATCTCAAAGCTGTAAAAATGTAGTTTTACACAAATGTTGCTTTAAGCATGAGCCTTCGATATACAACATTTTTGTTTGGATAGAATCAATATTGAAAACAACAGTCTTCCAGAGAATGGTTTAATAACAACATATTACTCCTAAGTAAACAAAAAACTAACAGTCCTATTACGATTATATTAATACGATTTATGAAAACTTCTGCACTGTTGCTTCTACAATTTAGGTGCGAATCGGATGCAAAATAAGTACAGGTTAGGTACAAGATGGCTGCATGTTTAATACAAGTTAGGTGCAAGATGGTTGCCAATTTGGTGCAGTATGGGTGCAAATTAGGTGCATATTCGGTGCACATGCACCTAATTTCCTCTAACTTGCATCGTTGGTTGACATCTTGCATCTAATTTTTAACACGCACAATAAGTACACTCACATAAGTACATCCGCGCAAGTACACTCAAAATGTAAGTGTGTCGTTAAAACAACAAAAAGTTAATATAAAAGGAGACTTAAGATAAAAACACAAGAATTACTAAAAGAATTGGAAAGAGGACCTTCAAGTATATACAGCACAGCTAAAAACTAAAAAAGTATTAAGAAATGTATAAACGTTCGAAGTCAAGAACAGTTAGGATCTACCTAATAATACCCAAATTAAAAGCAACCTCTCTGAACTTATTATTAACGGAGATGGAGTATCTGGATTATCATTTGTGTGACAAAAACAATAGATGACCAAAGCAAATAAACGAACGCAAGTATAGATGAGCAATCAAAGCTTGATTTGGAACCAGTTTGAGCTTTTAAAATGTGTCACGGGTCACTAGAAAAACGATAGATGCGTATATCACAATATTTAATTGCATATATATTGTAATGCTGATCAACTTTTACAAATTGTAATTGGGAAGTTCCACATACAGAAATGTCGCTGATATCCAATATTTAAGCTCAGCAAACTCTCGTACAGTGATTAGCATCACTATAAAAATGCCTCATCACGCTCAGAAATCGTTAATTGTGGAATCCCCTCATCTAACAGAAATAAAATTTACTAGAATATTTTCTCCGGACAACAAGTCTTCTTTTTGGTACTTAAACCTGTGTCCGCTATCTTTTTTATCTTGGGCTGTGAAATTTCTGCCTAGTAATTCATTTTGAAGTACCGACAATCTATAGGTAGGTTACGTTCAGTGCACCTAGCAATCCAAATCGGTACCACTCAGTTTCGCCCAATGCAAACGAATCGCAATTGGTAACATAAAACATCTGGGAATGCAAAGCATAACCACAACGAACTCCTGTTTTGTTACTTTTTTCAAATTTTGGCGGCCATTTTGACCATGTTCCCGAGGTGATATTAAAAAACTAAAAGTGTATGTTTGTCTTATTTTTTAATGTAGAATACGATTCTAAAGTAAAAAAAAAAAATTGAAAATTTTCCAATTCCAAATGTTCCCGAAGAGTTATCAAAAAACGAAGATACCACGTCGTCTTTAGTTTTTGATGTAGAATCCAAATCTGAAGTCAAAATTTCAAAATCTGACAAAAAATGCGGACAGACGGACTGACTTCGCAAATTCAGTAACGACTCTTTCGGAGTTCGTTAAAAAATTAACCTCTACATTTTGGAGCGATTAGTTTAAAAGTAAACAAAGCATAACGAATAAGATTTTAGGTTGTAGTATTCCAAATGACAGTTAGCACTTATTTGTGCCATTCAGTAATTGAACTGAACAAAGATAGATATATTCATTGCACAAGTATTGAAATGTGACGGAACAAAAATGAGATATGTCGATGTAGTTTACATATGGTTTACCTAAAGAACGCGCCCTAACTGTGTCTGTTTAAATCAAATAAATTATGAGACAATATTGTTATTATTGGTTTTTTTGATTCATCACGTATCTGATCGCTGAACAATTTAATTTATTCTAGATATTAATCAAAAGACTTGCTAGATTATTATTGTTATTAACATTAGCACAGTGGCGTCCTCTTTTGAAGCAAGCTAAATATGGTCACTCTAAAAATATTCAATTTTCTTTTGTCATCTACGCTCATTTTTGCGATAAAAAAGGAATGACTGCATGAAAAACACGTGCAACTGCTATTATAAGCAGTAGTAGTCGTGATTCTTCAAGGTTTAGGCAAACCGTGGCTTTGGTAGAACGTTTATGCAGGCCAATTTACACTCGGTGTATTGGTTTCCCATCTCTGATATGGGATATCGATGTACAGATGGTATACAGTTAGCTTTTCGTTTCAACTCGAACGTTTGCTTTTCACTCCGAATGCTAGAATAGTTCGAAGCATCAACTCTAGCCACGGATTTAATAAATAAATTTATGATATTTAATAGCATAGGGGTATGCATATAAAAATGTTTCCATCGTGAGAGCTGGTATGCTGTATTTCAAGGTCAAAACATTACTCGAAAGTTAGAGACTTCATTTTTCAATCTAGATGAATTCTAGCAAAATGAACATGTCATGTTACACTCTGAATTTCATCAATTTATCTCTTATTGTTTAATAATTATGATAAAAAAAACCACTTTTTTCGGGTCTTTTTGTATTTCTTAGAAAGCATTTTAGAAAAAAATAAATTAGAACTTTTGTCTTAAATTGATGTCTAGGACACGCTTCTTGGAATAATGGTCCAAACTTATGTTACACTTTGTATAAATATGGTTCAATCTCTCCCATGCTGGACATTTTTAATGCATGAATTGTAAGTTGAATTACCGCTGGAATGTATGTATTGCATCCATTGCATCCCGCTCGCGGCGCCCATGGGTGACGGCCTGACGGGTGAATGTAATGTAATGCAACCAACCACTAACACAGGGTACGGTACGAAATTACGAAATTTTATTAATAAGTTATCAGTAAAAGATGTTTTTATTAAACCATTTCGAATTAGATTTAAATGGTATTTTACTTAAAAATAAAAAAATGTCAATATCCGGAAACTGCCTATTTTAATGCCTGTAGTTTTCAGTTTTTAAAAATCAGTTGCGATTTCAAAATTTAATTCGAGCATCGTTTAAAGAATCTTTTGAAATCTTAAAAATTATCAAGTTTTGAGTTTTATAAAATTTGTAGAATTTCACGATAAAAATTCACTTTTAGTTCTTTGCCTTGAAACCTTGAAATTTTTCCTTTTAAAATTAAAGGTTAGCAACATAAAAACAACTGTCATTGTCAGTTGTCAACGTCAACAATGTCAATAATAAATTCTGTAAGCATATGTTATCGTTGTACGTATTTCCCGTGTTTGATTTAAAACCATAAATGATAATAAACTCCGCGTGTATTCACGATCATAAAATAGACAGCGGTTGATAAATTTCTCTCTATCGAGTAAAAAAGATGATAAGATAATCTAGTAGTCGATATGCTGGGCAGAAGACAGCAAAAATATGAGGCCGTTGAGAGCCTTCCTGAGGAAGAAGTTGATGTAGAATTTAAAAAACGTAAAATCTTTACTACCACGTGTCTTTGGTATTCGTTTAGAACAGTTTTGTTAATTTCCACCTACTTTGTGCCTTCGATAGGCTTAACGTTTTATCAACGATGGCTGTTTCAGGTGAGTAGAATGTAGTAATGTACAGATCGGTTAAATATTAAATGTTATTTTTAACAGGGTTTCCATTTCCCTTTAACAGTAGTTCTAATCCATTTAATAATAAAATACATATTGGCTACAGTAATTCGTATATTGTTAATACATCAGCATGGAAGGCCAAGAATCATGTTAAATTGGAAAGAATATGTTTTAGCAGTTTCTCCAACAGGAATCTTTAGTGGAATCGATATTGGTTTATCCAACTGGGGTCTCGAATTAGTCACAGTGTCATTGTAATATCATAAAGGTAATTTGTAGAATAATAATGGATTTTATATATCAATCTTTGTAGATATACTATGACAAAATCGACTACAATCGTTTTCATATTAGCATTTGCAATTTTATTTAAACTCGAAAAGAAAGTAAGTAATTGATTTAAAACGACCTTGACTTTAAAATTTATGCAAATTTTATGGTGTAATATTAAAAGATTTATATATTATAGTCATGGAGTTTGTGTACCATAGTTGTGATGATTTCAATTGGATTATTTCTCTTTACATATGAGGCTACAGAATTTAATGTATTTGGATTTACTTTATTGTTGTTTGCATCAGTTTCCAGTGGTGTAAGATGGACATGTACACAGATGCTTTTGCAAAAATCTAAAATGGGAATGAAAAATCCTATTGATATGATATATCACATGCAACCATGGATGATCGCTTCAGTTTTACCATTCGCAATTGCTGAAGAAGGTAATGACTAGTTTTGTATTATGGCTTTGTATTATAATAAAAACTTCCTTAGGAATATCTATAATTACAAACTGCCAGACATTTCGCAGTACTGAATATTCAGTATTTATGAGTCTAGCATTTAAAATATTGCTTGGTGCATTAATTGCATTTTTCATGGAAGTTACTGAAGTAATGGTTGTTACATATACATCAAGTTTAACTTTGTCTATTGCTGGTATTTTTAAGGTAAGTTGTTTCAGTTTTTCTGATAACATTCTAAAAGAGTTCATTTGTAGGAGATATTCATGTTAATTCTAGCTGTTATTTGGAATGGCGATAAAATATCACCAATAAATTTTGTTGGTTTACTTATTTGTCTGGGAGGAATCATAAGTCATGTAATACATAAAATACAAACGACACATCTGAACGGCACAAATCGTTTTCATGATTTTGAAGTGGAAAAATTTGAGGTATCTGAGTCTTTAATAAATGATTCTGTTGAACATTTAACTGTAAGCAGTGATAGTGAGAACGAACAAAGCGATACCCAGGTTTTGTTTGATATTTTAAACCGACGAGAACGATAATTTTGAATTGGTTTCATTTTATGCGGAGTCCAAATTGTACTAAACCTAAAACGGTTTTGTTTGAGTGGTGTTTTCTGTTGTAAATAATAGAAGCAACTTGCACTTATGTGTAATTTTATGATAGCTTTAGGAATTGATAATATTTTCTTTTATAAAATTTCACTAGTCTTTTACAAAATATTGTCGATTCTTTTTTAAGACTGTTTTTTGTTAGTGTATATTAGTGGTACTTTTGATTATGGTTATTATGTTAAGAGGGCTAATGACCAATGAAATTTCTATTTTAAGGCTTAATGGGTACTAACAAGCATATTTAGTAATGAAATCAAAATTGGCTTTTTCATTTATATTTCAGATTATCAACTATGGAATCGTGAAGGTGAAAACTCTAAAAAGTTTTATTGGAGTTGGTACTGACCATCCACATGAGAAAGTGAGACTTACTGATTAACTAAATGGACAGATTTTTCTAGGTATATACAAAAGAAGACTGAAAGTATTAAAAAAAAAGACTAAAATTAATTATGAAAGATAAATGGTTAGTGCAACTATTTCTATGGACATTAGCCATCTTAAAGCATATTTTTATAATCATTTAAGTACTTAATTGTTATATACATGTGTACCTTTGTTTATGTTTTATATAGACTTTTTATTTTGTACAAATGTATTATAACGCACCAAATATATCTGGCATTTATTTAGATCTGAGAATCGCCTTGCCATTAATATTGCTAAGTTGAATGAATTAAAAAATAAGAAGTAATAATTTTAATAAAAGCTTTATAAAGTGATAGGGTTTGAAATTTGGAATTGGTATTTTTTAGTCTTTTTCTCTGTTTTTTAAGTATTCTTAATATTTGTTCCTAAATAAGCTAGGAATAGTTTTACATTTGAGACATTTGTTGTTCACATATAACATTTCTTAAGCACTGTAAAAACTTAATTTATAAATTAAAATTTTAAATAATGTCTTGTTTCCTTTGTGTTTCCGTCATATAACATAACCAAAATTTTCTTGTGCCGAGGATAATTCCTAGTTTTTTCTTGCTTAAGGGTCGGTCATGAATTTCTTTTTGTTAGATTGTACATAATAGGTATTTTAATTGTTATTTCATTGTACAGCTTGGATAACCTAAAAACTAATCACTGCCACTGCACAGAATAGAACCTTGTTGCCAAATCTATTGCCTGTTTGAAATAAAATATTTAAACAGTTATAGGTTTTGTTCAGATATAAAAAGAACATTAGAGCGTTTATCATAACTGTACAATTTTTTGAATACAGAGCTGTAAACACAGAAATTGTATACAAATATATCATAACCTATATTTACTTTAAAAGTTCAATGTTCGAACTTCGAAATCTCAAAAGAGATGAACATTAGGAATATTGTAAGTGTTATATTGGTTATAACTGATATTAATAATGCATGAATTGGTTAAACACAAACATAACCTCATAAACATTGTAATTTTTACCATTTTTTTTTT
>VTPC01003754.1:40459-130105 GCA_011009095.1 Ignelater luminosus
TGTGTTTTAGTTTAGTATAGGGTGACAGAAAAAAATGACCTGAGTTTTGTTTATTTGCTTTTGTGGTAACTAATATCACTGCCCAAATCCTTTCTTGCCTATTAATTGGAAATAATTCCATAATTTATAGATGATTGAAGAACTAACCTCATGATAATTTGTTTATTTGGTGCAAAGAATGTTTGATTTCTATTAAGATACATTTGTTCAGGAAAAGTGATCACGATAAGATGATGTCAATGAAAAAGTTCCTGATTGCAGTTGACATGTGGACGCTACATCGTGATCACTGCTCCTGACAAAAGCAATGTCTGCATGCACCAAAACAGAGCTGACTAAAAAGGCACCCACTTTAGATAAAACAGCAATGATGTGACTTCTGCGTATTAGTAGATGTGTGGGCAATGAGAATTTTTCCTATGGTAAAAGGTAAAATAGCAATTAACAGAGAAAACCCCTCCTGCTTTTTATTCTATAAATATTACCTGCCAGTCTCACAACATACTTAATAAATTAAACATAGTTTTGATGAATATAACCTCACTTTGGATCAACATATGTAAGAATACTTTAAATTAAGATTACAAGAAACTATTCATTTAAAGATTTATCTTAATGACTGATTTAAAGTTTACACTTTGCAAGCCGCAGAGTCCCATAGCACCTGCCAGCGCTCTTCGTTCAGCCGTCAAGACGCTGCTCTCCACCACCCCGATTAATTGGCGTGAGGTCGTATGATTCTGAAAAGTAAAATATCGCCTGTTTGGCCATCAACATTCTAGTCGTCCTAACTCCATATTTTATGAACAAGGCTCCAAAAAAGTTGCGTCACGTTGTGTTGGCTGGATGTTCTTTGGCATTAAATTCATCAGTTACCGACGACACTACGAATCTTTGAAACGGCACTTCAGACATTGCCTGGTTTTCTGCTTTTTGGTATTATTCATCACTACCTCAGGAGACGGCCACTGTGGAATGTGGGCTGATCAGTGTTGTATGCTATTCATACAGATGAAAACTTGGGTTGGCGCTTCATATCGATTCATCTACTCATTCATTATTCAATAGCCACTTGGGCCCGTTTTCGCCATTTCGACTAGAGATTCGAGCTCGGTCGGCGAGTTGGCCACCTGAGTCGGGGGGCCTATAAACGTCCGAAAATCCACCACAGTAACTTGATTGGACGATGTCATGGAGAGAAATATCCTCTATAGCCGCGCTCTCCTGGAGGACAGAAACATCTTGGGGTGAGACCAATACCATTGCAGCCGCCGAAGCCACCGCCATGCCCGTCAATGCTTCGTCCAGTCGTCTGACACTGCACCGCCCCAAATTCGAATTCGACTAGACCTTGTCTGGGCTCCAAGGTCCAGGGCATTTTGACTAAACAAACTCATCTGCTTTGTGTGGGCCTTCCATCACCATCACCATTACCATCATCAGGTCTGATGCACGTCCTTGTAATACTTGTTTGATATTTTTTTCATGAATAGAAAATTGAGAGTTTTGTGCCCAACTCTACAATTCTACTTAAAAGACCATAGCGGTTTGTTTTGAAATATGTATGGTTTGTACTGACAATAATGCTTTATGGTCCTTTTTCTTAATATCCACAAAAGAACTATGTGTAATCTTACATCATTACAAAATATCTTAAGCAAGTCACTTACCTGTACCATATCGCTTCGCATTCTAGACATATTGTATAATGTCTCAAGTAAAAGTACAGGGTGGTTGCAATTGGGTGTAATTGTGCAATATCTTACTTACTATTGATGATAGTAAAAAATGGTTTTTATGAGCATCTCGAGCTAAATTATAATATGGTATGACACGACAAAAAGGAATTTCTTCAAAAATTTATTTTCCTGATGTATTTGAAAAGTGAAAGACAGTTCTTCTATAAATCATACCATTTTCTAAATATAACATATAAAATCTTTTGCTCCATGTTGGGCGCCAATATTGTTGGTGGTAAGCATTTTTAAAAATATGAACCATGGCATATTTAAATTGGCGTCCAACGTGGGGCGATATGTATGCTTTAATATTACAAATAAAAAATTATTACAACTCTTTAACTTTTTGCAAAAACCAAGTGCCATCATCAAATAAAAACAAAAAATCCACTGTATTCCAAGATCTATAACTACATTTAGGTAAATAATAAAACTGACTTACCCATGGAGGATGTGTAAGGGCTATATTTTGTGTTTCCAAATATTTTGTAATAGCCATCAGTTCTTTGAAATTAGGACCCCAACGGTGCAACATCTTATGAACATATTGATTATAAGCAGTGAATCTCATATCATCAGACACCCTACATTCTGGTTTGAAATTACTAGGTGGTACAATTCTACATATCCCAAATTTCTCTGCATGACCTTTAATCTTTTCAATATATTCCAGCGGATCTTGGAATTCTTTTTCGTTTGGATAAAATACTGGTGCTTCAAGTAACGCTGCTGTACTTTGACTACTAGTAGGAAACTCATTTGAACTTATTGGATTTAAATACTCGAATGGTCTTATTCTAGTTTTCATATGCTGCCTTTTGGTAACTTTTGTACTTGATGATGAACTTGCACTTGGGGAGCTGGGTATTTTATATTTTAAATCTTCCGAATTTTCTGATATGCGTTCACATGATTTCCCGGATTTAATACCTTTAGAAGCACTTTCGCTAGCTTTTGGTTTTTGAATGGTTGATGTTGGTGGATACATTGGAGTAGAAGCAGCTAAAGGTTTTTCCATTAATTTCTGAGCACCAACTGGTGTATGGGTTACTAATTTGGCACTCATGACAACTCGCTGATTTGGTCCATTAGCACCTTTAGTACCTAATTTCACAGCAACACCTTGAATAAGTTGAGAGGATGATTGTTTTCCTGGTTGAAGTGGAATGTAAAATAATTGTTCACTGTCTTCTGTTTCTGTTTGTGTTATGACAGGTTCGGGAAAAACTTCAGTAGAATCCAAATCTAGCTGGACAGCAATTGAAGTACTATTGTTTAGTTCATCTGTAGATAACATCAAAGATACTTCTTGTTTAGATGCACTTTTCCCCGTGTCTTGTTTTACAGCTGAAGGAAGTCGGAATTTTCCAGCGGTTTTAGAAGATTCTTCATATTTTGAAGAGTCCTCTGATCTGGAAGTTGCAGTACTTGATGGTCGTCTTGTGGGTCTTCTGAAAGGTGTGCTAATTGCATCTTCATTATCTGCTTCAAAAGCATAAACGCTACTTTCATTGTTTGGGGAAAATGCGCTGATATTTGGCGTGGGCATTTTTCTTTCTTTTCGAAATATTGTTTTACGTTCAATTATTTTACTAGTTGATTGAGAAATGTGTTGCTGTTTTTTGTCTTGTACAGGATTATTTGCAGGTAAAGGATATTCAGTAGGTTTTGTATTTGGAGTTGATTTGGATTCAGTTTTGGTTTCTGTTTTCTCTAACGTTTCATTTTCAGCTTTCTTTGTGTTTGCTGGTTTTAAATCTGTTTCAACTTTATTGGGTAGATTAAGTTCCAAATTTGCTTCGGTGGAATGTTTCTCATCAAAACCTTCCTTCTTTATTGCACTACCGGCTAATGCACTATCTTTCAACCATTTTTCAATTTGTTCAGTTGACATATTGACTTTTCCCTTTCCAAATCTCTTATCAACATCCTTGCATAGAAGATCAGCAGAAGCAGTTGGATGACATTTTGTTTCTGGTTTCACAGCCTTGGTTGGTTTTGTATTTTCATTTTTTACAAAACCATGAAAATATTTTTCTTCATCTTCTGATGAAGAAAATAAAGTCAGATAATTTTGGGGTCTCTTCGTGCATTCACGCTTAGGTTTAGTAGATGACAGTGTTGGCTGATCATCTTTCTTCTTTTCTTGAGCTTTTGTGGTATCTCTCTTTGCTTGTTTCATGGCAGGTTCCTTTTTACCGTTTGGATCATGTTCTGTCGATTTTCTTTTAAGAACAACTTTAGGAGTTTCATTATTTTCTTGATTTTCATTTTGTTTTGATTTTGGTAAAGTTAACTTTGAAAGTGGTTCTTCATCAGAATCACTAAAACTATTATCTAGTTTTGCTGTGGAAGCTTTCGTGAATTTCTTATTCTTTCCTATATTTCTGATTGGATTTTGATTTGTTTTAGATGTTGTTGATTCGTCAGATTCACTACTAGATTCTTCCAATGTTTGAGATCTTGTTCTAACAGAAGCTTTTAAACTTGTTGATGTAATATTATCATTTGGAGTATTAGATGTGCTTGGTTTTTTATCTTGATGTGTTTCAGTTTCGAATTCTTCTGAATCACTAGATATAATTTCTAATGGTGGTTCTTTATTGGGTAAAGAACTTCTTGTTGTACGTTTAGTGATTTCAGTGACTTCTGGTTTTTTTGATACATTAGTACTTTTCTTATTTTTCTTTATGGATGAATCAGAATCAGAAAAAATATCTCTAGCTTTAGTCTTTTCAGTTTCTTTCTTTTTTATGCTTTCTTCTGCTTTAGGAAGTTTCAGTTCAGATTCATTTATGTCAGACTTCTTTGGTTTTGCTTTAGAAGTATTCTTATCATCACTGGATTTTGGATTTTCATTGCTTTTTGATTTAGCTTTGGCCTTTAATTCATTTTCTCTTTGTTCGGTTTTTCTAACATTTGGAAGTTCTGGAAAACTGTCAATTGAGATACTGTCATCATCAATATCACCTTCACTAACAAGTTTATGTCCAAGAATTTCCATGTAGATGGCAGCTGCTTCTTTGGTTTTCCTTGAAGGTCTTTGTGATACTTTAGGCTCTACAATTGCAGTTTCATTTTTCGATTTTTTCTTTTCCAAAGTATTATCAGATTTTGTAGATTTTCTTTTTGCTGTATCCGTCTCTAATGGTGTTTCTAATTTCTTTTTTTCTGCAGATAATTCTGGTTTTTCAGGTTTTTTCTTTTCAGTTGAAACTTCAGCTTTGTTTTCTAAAGTTTTATTTTCTATTGCAATTTCAGTCTTATTAAGTTTTTGTTTCTTTTCAAGAAGAACATCTGATTTTGTTTCAGGTTTCTTTGTATCTTTCTCTGTATTCACTTCAGATTTCTTTTCTGTTAAGATCTCTTTCTTTGTTTCAGTGCTCGTTGCATTCTTGTCCACAGTGGTTTCCAGTTTATCGTTTTTCTTCTTTACTTCTTTATCTACTACACCCTCAGGTTTCTTTTCCGATTCTTTTTCTATATTCACATTTTCTAGATTTACTTCAGGTTTCTTTACATTCACTTCAGGTTTCTTTATATTTGCTTCAGATTTTTTCTTTAAGTCTTTTTCAACATTAGTTTCTGATTTCTTTTTTAAGTCTTTTTCAACAATATTCTCAGATTTCTTTCTCAAATCTTTTTCTGGAGAAATTTCTGATTTTCTTCTTGTTTCTCTTTCTATACTAACTTCTAATTTCTTTCGTATCTCTTTTTCTACAGTAACTTCAGTTTTTCTTCTCAAATCCCTTTCTGTACTAACTTCTGGTTTCTTCTTCAAATCTTGCTCTTCTTTCTCCATATTCAGTTCTGGTTTCTTCTTTACATTCTTTTCAGCATTACTTTCTGGCTTCTTCTTTAAATCTCTTTCCAAAACAACTTCTGGTTTTTTCTTTAAATCTTTTTCTAGAATAACTTCTGGTTTCTTTCTTAAATCCTTTTCCAAATTCACTTCAAGTTTTTTCTTCAAATCCTTTTCCAAACCACCTTCTGATTTTCTCCTTAAATCCTTTTCCAAACCACCATCTGATTTTCTCCTTAAATCCTTTTCCACATTAGACTCCGATCTCCTTTTGATTTCTTTTTCTACAACAATTTCTGATTTCTTCTTCACATCTTTTTCTACATTAACCTCTTTTTTCTTTGATTCTTTTTCAGGACTACTTTCTGATTTTTCACTTCTTCTACTTAAAGTTGGCTTCTTCAAATCCTTTTCTACAGAAGTATCAGCTTTCTTCTTATCTTCAACTTTCTTTTCCTTCTTGTCTATTTTCTTAGTTTTATCTTCTGTAGCCTGTGGTTTTGAATCTGTATGCTTTTCATCTTCCTCGTGAGATTCAGATCTTTCAGATCTTCTAGTCCTCATTAATCTCACTTTTTCTTCTTTTTGTTTTTGTTTTGGTGACACGGATTTCGGAGGAGTTAATTTGACGAAAGGTAATTTTGTTGGTAATGTTCTTGAAATCTGTATTTTGCGTTTTACTGTTTGATCTCTGGTTGTTGTGAGTAATGGACGACTTGCTCTGGTAACCCTAAAGCTGAAATAAAATTGTGACTTAACTTATTATATCAATGATCTGCAATCAGAGAATAGCATCATTATTTGTAAAAATATCAAAATGTACAAAACAATTATTTGTATTTTTCAAAATTATTTTTAATTACACAGGATATTCCATAAAGAGTGATGCATGCAGCTTAAAATCCTGATAATTAGAACACCCTATATATTTAGAATCTTCTGGTCAACTATAGCAATACAACGTTATAAAGACTTGATAAACATAATATTTTTGGCGTTACGCAATTGTTCATTGTAAAATGCAGTCAAATCTAACAACCTGCCTTTTTCTGTACTTGGTAGGGTATCTTAGAAACTAGAAACAGCAACAACAAAAGTTGACAATCTTTTTCCATGAGGGTTGGCCATGGAAATAAACTGATACTGTGTTTATACAGTGTGTGTGAAAAATTGATTGACAAATGGAAAACTGTTAATATTGACTTTTTGACAAAAAGACAGTTTCTCAAAAAAGTGTTGCTTCCACCCAAATGGCAAACTGTGCTCTTCGAATTGCATCATTGTATACAGGATGTGCAAAGATTAAACAAAATCATTTCCTTAAATGCTACCAAAAAAATGATAGGATGGATGTTTGATGACTAGACAAGTCTATCTATGGTGAATTCGCCTTGGTTATGGAATTATTGCTCTTCAAAGTTACATGCAGATTCTTTCGGCTACATCATAGTAATTTCTCAAAATATCAAAAACATCCATTAAGAAAAGTTGTACAAAAATGTCTTCTATATGCTTTTAAATTACTTCTGATCATACAGGGTGTATTCATTTTAAGTGTTTTGTCTTTCTTTCAACGTTAGATATCTTAGTTATAAAGTACACTCTGTATAACTGGATGTAAGTTCAGAATATCCGGAAGGCATTTCCCTACAACTTTTCTTAGTGGGTTTTGTTGATATTTTGTGAAATAACGACAATGCAGCTGAAGTTATAGTGTCTGTACATAACTTTGAAGACTGATAACTCTACAATCAAGACGAATCAACCATAGATTCCCTTAGAAAAAATACTTGCCTGTCATCAAGCATCCACCCCATCATTTTTTCAGTAGCATTTCCTAACATCCCGCATTTAAGAAAGTGATTTTGGTTAGCTTTGCACATCCTGTATACAATGAAGCAGTTCTGAAGGTACAGTTTGCCATTTGTGTAGAAGCAACACTTTTTTGAGAGTGATTTTTTGTTTTTAATTCTCTATTTGTCGAGCAATTCTTCACACATGCTGTATATCTTTGATTTGCAATGGGTAGGGCGTTGGAAAATCTAAAATAGTGGAATTCCTTATGAAGCAACTGCCACTAGAATTTTTTGATTCTATAGGTCAAATTGAATCCCCCAAATATGTGACCCAGCATCGATCATCAGTAAACGATTGAGGAAATCCAATGGATACAAAACACTTGCCAGTCGATTTTACAAAATTGAAATGCACTTGTTTTGTAAAGAATAAAGAATAATACGCAACAACAAGGCATTAATAATTATACATACTTATTTCCAAAGTTTAAATTCTAATAACCTCAAACTTGTCAAATTTGAAGTGAAACAACAGTACCTCTAGCAGAGAAGAAATCGTTATTGAGCTCAATTTGCAATCGTCTTTTGTTTGGTGTCAGTACTTTGTATCACAATCAACTGGTTTTGCATCACGCCATCTATGTACAGTCAATAAAACGTTTTTGAGAAGAAGGTTTCTAGAATTTTGTATAAAATAAATACTCTCGTACCTATTATATTAACCTAAACTGATACTATTAAAATACCTGTTAGAACAGCAGCTACATTGTATTTGTACCATCTCTTACTTTTTAGATGATTGTCATTTTTTATCGAAGTAGAACTTTTGAACAATTTAATTTTATATCTGTGTTTACAAAAATCACCTGTTTGAATTGTGGAATTTATTTTACTTTCATTGTTTACATTTACCGTTAATAAATAACTCAGATTTATACAGGGTGTACCGCGACTCGACTGACATAGCTTAAATGTGTTCCTTACAAGATTTCAAGTCGAAAATACCTAAGGCAGGACTCTCACAGAATTATTTCTTGGGTTGTCTTCGATAGGTCGCAATGGATCAAAATTCCAAGCAAAGCCTATCCTTTCTATATTCTCTCACTACTCGATTGGCCTTAATCAGTCGTCTTAGGTTGACTTATGCCAGCCCATCATTTTAAATATGTTTGAAGTTTGACTCATCTTGACCTAAGAAGATAGTAGAATGAATGTAGTGCGCATGCACGCCCGCATCGGAAAAAGAAAATCAGATTTTTAAAAACAGCTGTTATAATACAAGAGCGTACGTGCTAGGTTATGTTGATTTTTTGTTTGTTCGCAATCTCTTATATATATATTAGGTAAGTTTCAACAGTAGAACTATCACTATCGTTACTATTATTATTGTATCCATTTTTTTGCTATTATATGTAATTATGATGATGATGACTATTAATGGTCGTATTCGTAAGACTCAACGGTTACCGCTACGCTACCGTTCCAACTGTTGGCGTCTTACGAATACAAACAGAGCGGAATCATTACATCATGCGCAGACGTTAAATTTGCTGTTTCCGCCAGTAAACGCAACAGTTTTCGCAAATGTAGTGTACTTTAAAAGTGCTACAAAACATGGCCGACCGCTCCCAAAGTAGCGCTGCATTAGTAAGGCAAATCAGTAACTGTTCCGCAACTGTTGAGGTTGTGAGGTTAGATTTACCCCCTTATTTTGTAACTAGTCTTTACATAACGATATCGTTGAATAACAACAGCAACCTTCAACGACTTTTTGCAAAAACCTTATTTTGTAACTATGTCGTTAAGGGTTTATTTGTTGAACGACAATAGGTAATGTTTTCACCTCAGCTAGTAACAACAGTAATAGATTTGAACTAAACATTGTTCAGTTTGAACTAATAACCTCAAATTTGTTACTAATTACTTGCAAGGTTATTGTTAAAAAAGATGGCCAAGTAAGTACAAACAGTTATTGTAAATAAAGGAAATTTTTAAAGAAAATTTCTTTTTTAGATCAACTGAAACATCAATGAGGAAGCGCAAAATCAAAACAAGCGTCACACAATACGAACTGTAGTCTGTATGTGGAAATGCTCGAATCAAACTTAGAAAAGTTGGTTGAGCTAAAGAAAACTGAAGGAAGAAAGATGTTTACCTGATAAATTAAGGAGAGAGATAAATTACTTTATTGTTAAAAAATAAAAAAGAATAAAACATTTTTTTAAATAATTTTTATTGGAAATGATTACGTATTAGATTATTTCTAATATTTATATCAACTTGATGTAATTTTGCTTCATTAATATCTTCATTATCAACATGCACTTCATCTTCATCATCATCTACATTTGCAATTTTAAGAACATTATACAGAGTTGCACATGCAACGGTCATTTTTGCTGTAGTCCTTGGGTTGTAATGGAGAGTTCTATCTTTTAAATTTCTTGGTGGAATTCTGCCAAATACGGTATGATTGAAATGTGAGTTCCGTCTATAATTCCTATAACTCCAGGAAAATTAAACTTGGAAAAATCCATTTTTCACCTCAGTAGTTTCATTTAATGTTGATGGAAATTTAATGACTCTTCCAGAAAAATTGTTAACAATAGCATTAGTCACACTTGTAATGCACTTGCTTACAGCTGATTGAGATATCGAGCAACGGCTGTCAGTTGCTACAAATTTTTGATAACTTCCTTGGGCATAGAAATGCAAGGCCACTATAAACCTAACAACCTTGGATATTTTGGTGATTCTTCTAGGGTCTTCTAAAAAAGGCCTTTTCTGTAAGAAAAATTCATGGGGACACTTCATTTGGCATATCAAAAGGATTACTAGCATCATCTGAGCAAGAGTCTATTTTCATTTCTGAAATATAACAAAATAAAATGTGAAATTATTTTATATATTTTATTTCTTACCTTCTTTGTAGTTCTGCCTCCATGACAAACAATAAATTATAAAAAGTTAAACTAATAGCTATTTTCATCCGCCTTGGTCCGTAACTGAATTAATTATTCAAAAATTCTAATAAAATTAAGAAATAATCTTGAATGTAACCAAACATTTACCATCATAAAACAGTCACAATTTTGTATACCGACGTTAACGACAGCTCGAAAGGTCTCGTTGGTTAACGATAACATCCTAACCTCAAAGTCGTAGCGCAACGACATCGTTATAAGTTGCAAAATAGGAAAAGTCGTTCACTAACGATAATCATCTTTCAACGACATCGTTGAGTTACAGAAAAATAGCGGCAAATTCAAAATTTCGTTTGTGGGCCGGTCTTTTAACCTTCTTGTAATTTATATTTATTAATGTAATTTATCTGCCTTGTAACTAAACAATCTGTCTTTTCACTTCCTTTTAAATTAAATCCGTCTTGTAAATGAGTTTATCTGGTTTGTAACTTACAAGGTACCAGGTGTATACCTATGAAATGAGACTTTCAGCTATTAGACCATAGATGTCGCTAGGAGTATTTTTAAACTGTCCCAAATGTCTTATTTTTTTCGTCTGTCATCTGTCAACAATATTCAATTCATTGTTTGTGATGTTTCATACAACAACGCATTTTTTCCGCTCTTAAAAATGTCGGAATTTCGTGCCTTCAAACTACGATTTGCGGACATCGTTGATTTTCTGTTATCAATTGAAGAAAAACGCTTCTCAAGCTCATCAAATGCTTATAGAAGCTTACGGTAGACATGCTCTAAGCAGAGCACAGTGCTTCAGGTGGTTTGAAAAATTCCGAAGTGGTGATTTTAGCGTGGAGAACGAGGAACGTGGCCGGCCACCGAAAAAGTTTGAGGACACCGAATTGCAAGCATTGTTGAATAAAGATGATGGTCAAACGCAAGAAATGATGGCAGAGCAGTTGGGAGTGACCCAAAAAACCATTTGCAAACGTTTGAAAGACATGGGCATGATTTTAAAGGTCGGAAGATGGGTGCCGCATGAACTGACTGAAAGGCAGCAAGAGAACCGAAAAACCACTTGTGAAATGCTGCTCTCCCGGTTCAAAAGGAAGTCTTTTTTGCATCGAATCGTTACGGGTGTATTTCTCCAATCCCAAGCGTAAACGATCGTATGGTCCGCCCGGCCACAAGCCAAAATCAACGGCCAAACCAAATCGCTTCGGCCGCAAGGCAATGCTCTGTGTTTTCTGGGATCAGCATGGTATGATTTGGTACGAGCTATTAAAACCAGGTGAAACAGTTGACGGTGCACGCTACCAACGACAATTGGCCGATTTGAACAGCGCTATACACCGAAAACGCCCAGAATATGCCGATCGGCGTCACAAAGTAATTTTTCTTGATGACAATGCACCACCACATCGAACAAGAGCGACCCGGGAATTGGTGGAGACGTACGATTGGGAACCGCTGGTGCATGCGGCTTACTCACCAGACTTGGCGCCTTCCGATTATCATTTGTTTGCATCGATGGGCCACGCACTTTCCGAGCAGCGCTTCAATTCTCACGAAGAAGCCAAAAAATGGCTCGATGATTGGTTTGCGGCCAAAGACGGCCAATTTTTTTGGCGCGGCATTCACAAATTGCCTGAGATGGGTAAAATGTGTCGCTAGCGATGGCTATTATTTTGAAGATTAAATTTGTAACCATTTTTTGTTAATAAACGTTTAAAATTGAAAAAAAAAGTCTCATTTCATAGGTATACACCTGGTAGTTGCACTACCTTATAACTATTTAAAAGTTATATTATAACCTCTAAAAACGAATTTTGTTATTGTTGGAAAGTTGTCACATGTTAATCACAACATTTTTGATGAAAAATTGATAAAATTCTATAATTCAGTCTCTACGAAGCAAATATCTGGAATAGAAATGGTAGGTAAGGTAGAGCAGTGTAATATAGTATAATACCACAAAGGTATAAAAGTTGTATGTGAGATAATGATAATACATAAATATGTAGGCATCAACATGATTGAAGATGAAGAGCAAATATTATTGGAATGATGTGAATTAATAAATGCAGTTAATGCAATCAATCCACAAAGAAAATCGTATACAAAAAGACCACGAACAGATAACATGAATAAAAGGAATGATGAGTTTATAAAACGTAAATAAATAAATAAAATATAATAAAAATAAATAAAAAATTTTATATTTTATTGCATTGAGCACATGTGATTTTATGGATTTATAGGTTACGTCAAGTGATGTCATGTTTGTTATTTTTGGTGCACATTTGATGTTTTATATGCTATCATTGTCTAATACACCCAAAGTCTTGTGCTATTTCTCTCTACTGGACTGGATATAAGTGATGCCAACCTCCTTTCACAACATTAAAACGGCTTTTAACTAAAAATCGGATTTGCCTATTTGAAAAGACGCATTTTGTTACAAACCAGATAAATCCACCTTTTAAATTTAACTGTCTTTTAACAAAAAGAGAGTTTACAAGAAGATGAAAAGAGCGGCTCTTAGTGAGAGAGGTTGTAGAACTCCTTCAGTAAGTTCTAATTGTTCTATTTTAGTCAGCGGTTAATAGTTATCTATCGAAGACTATCGAAGGTTTGTGAGAGTTCTGCCTAATACATATATGTCTGAAACTCAATAGTAAAGGAGTAATAAACCATAGCGATTTCGTATCTGAATTTGTACATTCCGTCTGTCTATCTGCTGGTCTGTTGGCATGTTCCCATAACTTTGCAGGACATGTTGTATATAAAATCAACTTAGAATTTCTTCCTGATTTCAATATATCTCGAATACTTTTCGAGACTGAAAATGTTTGTTAGTTAGTCTGTTGGTTTGCAATATTCCTGTAACTTTATATTACATGTTATATTATATGAAATCAACTTAGAATCTTCTCCTGATTAGATACGTTATCGACATTTCGATATCTCGAATACTTCTCGAGATCAGGAATTTTTCTTTAATCAACTTAGAATTTTCTCCTGATTTCATATTTGAATACTTTTAGAGATATTTAATCTAGATCGAAATTTTTTTTGGTTTAAATTTTGTCATGATCATGCTTACATTTTCACTTAGTTATTGTTTAAAATCTACGCAGGAAGCAAGCCAGTGAATTGTTTTGTTGTATTGTCATTACAATTAATTCTTGTTTGACATTTATCTTGCATTATTTTTGCTACTTTAACGTTTGCTAATGGCTAAATTTTCAAATCAAATTGTTACGCATCTTCCTTTAAATTTAATGTCACGCATCCGTCACAGTATCCATAAATAAAGTGAATGTCGGCATATTCTCGATTTGAAAATGGTCATTAGCAAACATTAAAGTGGCAAAAATAATGCAAGATAAATGTTAAACAAGAATCAATTGCAATGACAATGTGACAAAATAATTCACCAGCCTACTTCCTGCACTAATTTTAAACAATAAAAATGAGTAATAATTAACCAAACAATTTGTTGTATGGTAAATACTATCGGCTATAACTCCTCTTGACAAGGAACTTTTTAAGACGTAATTGCTAAACAAAAGGACTGAAATCTACAGACCAAAATATTTCCTCTTAACTTCTTTTTATGAACTTTGTAAAAATTAATTTTTGCCTATAAATTCAAAAACAAAGGAAGATACATAAATTTTGATTGCATCAATGAACTCAGCAGGCAAAAGTAGTTCAGTAACGTGTATTAATTTTTTTTTCTAGCTGTTCTAGTTTTTAACATACCTTGCATTTACCTCAATTTGAATCACCCTGTATACTCACTCAATTATGCAAGATAAAATCAAAACAGATTTTGCAAAACTTTTAATTTAAATAATAAAACTTCACTTACCTAACTTCAATTGGTTTCTTAGGTGTTGATGCACATTTCTTAGCAACTTTAGGTAAAGGTACTTTATTACTCGGTTTAACAACTTTAACAGTCTTAACCAAAGGCTGATCATCATCCGAAGAGAATTCTGAAGACGTTTCCTTTTTCTTCTTTGTTTCAGTTTTAACCTCCTGCTTCTTTAATATTTTATTGGGTTTCTTTTTCTTTGGCTTCTGCATATTTAATTCACGTTGAATAAATCTCCCCCTAAAACTACGTAAGCACATTCGTTTTTGAATTTGTGTCCTTATTGGTGAGCTTAAAGTTGTTCTTATAGGTGTTTTTATTGATGACCTTGTTGTAACTCGAACATGTTTTGTTGCAACGATTTTAACTCTAGTTTTTTGTGTTAAACTCTTTTTAGTGGTTGTTTCATTCTTAGTAACTGATCTTGTGCGTACTAAACTTTTGCTTGTTGTTTTTTCAGATAATTTACTAATTGTAACAGCACGTATCTTTGCCATTTTTTGTTCTTGATATTTACGACGTAAAGCTTGTAATGCAAGAGCATGTCTTCGTTTCTTATCCATATGTTTACTAACTAGAATTGGATCAGCACGTTTACGTACACCAAAAGCTATAAAAGGTCTTTCACTGGTTCCAGCTGTTGTTTTTGTACTAAGGTTAGCAAGTGGTGGGCACACATCGATTGGTTCATTCTTTAATGGTTGTGTATGTACTCTAGAATCTACAGGTGCAGTGTTAAAGAAATTCAAGCTTGGAGGTAACATTGATGTACCACGAAAGCAGAGAAATGTAAGGAAATCCTCAGTATGAGGTCTATTCATAGGAAGTAATTCTTGAGGTTCAGGAAGAACATCAGGTCGTATTTTTTCTTGTTTTTCAATTTCTTTCACTGGGGTTATTACAGGACTGCTAACATTAGATCCTTGTGCAAATTTACGTTGGGCATGTACCTTTGTTCTAATTTGTAATCAAGTTATTAGATAAATATCACCAGTGGTAATTACATACATACCTTTTAGGGCTATCATCTAACAAACTACAGGTAGAAGTGATCTCCTTGCGTTTTCGTTTAATTTCTCTACGACTGATAACCATGTTGATAATTTAACAATGCAAATTATTGATTTTTAATTTAAATGTTTTAATTGCAAGAGAGCAAAGTGCAATAAACGTTTAACAACATAATGCTGCTTTAAATGGTATTTAAGCAACATATTTCATTTAAAACATTTTATTTTAAAACGATGTATACACTAGAATTTTATTTAGTAAAGCTTTAAACGTTTAAAATGTCCCAAAGTATTTATTTCATTTTTTATTATTAAAGCTTTGTTCTAATATAACCTTTATTGTTAAAGATATTTATGCCGGGTTTAGATAATTCTAGGATTCTCCCTTAAAGGTTTCAATCTAGGGTTAGTTTGCAGACATCTCAATAGATGGCTTGAATGATTTTAGAAAAAAAAATTTCAAAACTATTTTTAAAATAAGTTAAAAAACATTTTTAAAATGAATTTTCAAATAAAATGGTAATTGTGTTATTATGAGTATTACTAGATTAAAATTATACGTAAAATCGCAACATAAAAATAAAACAACTCCAAAGGTGTAGGGTAATCAATCAGTAATAAATTAAAATTTCATTTAATACTTACCCAAACCTAATTTATTACAACTTTTGTTTTATTAATTTGCTTTTAAAACTCTTATTTGACTGAACTATTTAAAAACTTAAAATACTAATGTTATTCAAATTACGCAAAATTTATTATATTTTTGACATTACTTTTTCCTAATGTTGAACTAAAACTTCGAGCTGAAATGCTGCCCAAACTTGATGTGTCAGTAAAGCGGCTTGCTGTCTAAATACCAAACGTCACCAATCTTCTACTATAATGATGCTGCCATATAATCTAGAAGATGGAGGTTTAAGTACCTACATCCTGTATAAAAATACCTTCCAACTCTAATAAAAGTGCCGTAAACTATATAATCTAGTTTCCAAAGTATTTACTGCTATTACTTAGCACATATGGATTGTTGCGCTGATATTATCAATATTGTCACAAGATTTACTGCCCCTTCCCAGATAGCAAAGAATTCTAACTAGACATATCTAGTCTGCATACTAGAATTAGTTAAAAAAACTATACTGTATTAAAGCTGGTCTAAGAAAGGAAACTGTCCTTTTGAAGATCGGATTTAGGGCAGTAAATTTCCAAATCTTTCAAAAGTTAATTTAGTGCTGCTTTAAACCTGAATTGCTTGAGCTACATCAAGAATCAGATTGACTACCATTCTTAAGCTTCTACATAAATAATAAGAGCCCAAAGACTTGGATATCAAAGCTGGCGCAATAGTCTTACTCAAAGGTCATTAATAAGAGACTTTAAAAGTCTTGTAGCTCAATCAACCCAAAAACTGTGACCAGGACGCAAAGTTTGGTTGGGCCAAAAAGTCTAAACAATGTATCTCAGTAGGAATTTTGGATTAAGGCATCTATATTGTACATTGCAATCATCATTCTATTTATTTGCCATTATTATTTACTGCATTTTATAATAAAACAAAAATAGTTGGTTTACGCTATGAAACAAGAACAATAATAAGTGCAGATTTTGAAAAGAGAAACAGATAGTGAGTAGGGAATGTCTTGTCACTTTAAACTTGTAGAACCATTTAAACTATTTGCACTTCCAGTCTTTGTGTACTTGACAGTTATGCACTATGACACCTCATATGAGATTTATATGAAATGGTAACTTAACAAGTTAATCTTCAAAGCAATCAATAACACAAAATATTGAATTAGGGTTTTTCTGACCAATGAGGCCATTTTTTCATATCTTCATATAATAATAAACCTGGACTTCGAGTTTCCTGCAGCTGGCTGGCTGCTAATAGTTTATAATCCTTAGCAATGTAGCCTTTTTCTACACCAATTTTAATGAGCTGTTTTGCTGCAGTTATCTGTCTCTCTGGGGGCATTATTTGATTAAAAGAACCAATAAAAGCAATGCCTATACTGTTTTCATTGTATCCATAAACGTTAGCACCTTGGGATGTCCAACCTCTACCTTCATAGGCATATCCATCACCACCAACCAACCAATTATAACCAATATCCCACCAGCCTCTGCTATCAATATGGAAACTTTGGATATAACGTACGTGAAATGTACATGTTCCTATATCTAAACAGTTATCTGTAGCAGTATGCATTATGATTACATTAGGTACCGGGGATTTTAGAGGAGTTCCTGGATCTGTAGGTGGTTGAGCTAACCATTCTTTCCTGGTTACTATTTCAAATTCGCTTGGCAATACAAAGGTTGCATTTGGATCTAAAAACAACAAAAATAAATCTATTGAATTAGACTGCTGGAACTTACGAAGACATCAGTAACTTTTGCTACTTAATTTAACATGCGTTTCAGTAAGAGATAAATTAAGTTGAAAACGTTTTATATTTGCAAAAAGGCAGAAAATCCAGTTTTGGTTCTAGAAGAAAAACTGGACTCTTGGAAGATTTTGGTTTGTAATTTATAAAATCTATATAGCACATAACGTTCATGTTTCGTTCAAAATTTGCCCAAATTTTTATAGACGTACAATGCACACTTCAATTTAACGTTCTTATTTGTTCAATAACAGATTTCAGTTCTATTACAAAATTTGAACGCTCATGTCTAAAAAGTGCCCAAACTACGTGCAAAACAGATCCAGAATTTTTTCCGTCGATACTGAATGTCCATCAGTCTTTCACATAATTTGATGAAGTACAGTTGAATTCAAACACTAAGCCTTTTATTTTATTAGACACCAATTGCTTACCGACAGGATAGAGAGAAGGTGATACATTAGAAAGAAATTTATTTGCGTCACTACTGGAATCTATAAGTTTTAATTGCATTAGAAAGTTCTGTTCTAGTAGAGTATATCCAGTTAAGACAACTAAAAACAAAATACACACCAATAGAACGTGAAGTAGTACTGTAATTATTATCACCACCAGAAGTTGCTTTACTAGCAGGGTATCTTGTTACTAACACAACAATTAATGTTATTACAGATGCCAATATCGCTCCTACGATTGTAATCAGAAGTATATATTGTGGTGAACAGGTATGCATCCAGTGTGTACCTTAAATAAGACCTTCATTTAAAAAAAATATTATTAAAAGATGCTAAGTGTGTTAATTCTCTTGTGCTAAGTCAATAGTACCGAGATACAGGGTGTTTAAGTTTGACTGTCTTTTTGTATTTCCATTTCGGGTGAAAATCTTGGCCACAAAAATTGTAGGAAAAGTTGCAAAATATTTAGATATTTAGAAGAATTTAAAAAACTTATTTTCTACGAAAATGATACATTCTGTTAAAAAATGCAAATGCATGCCCCAAATAAAGAAATTATCAGATAAAAGAATGCTTGACATGAATATGCGGGACACCCCGTATCAATCTTCATTAAAAAAATTTAATTTCCTACCTTTTCTATCATTTGAAGTGGCATCCTCGATGTTAATATCTTCTTTGCTTTCTTTTTGTGATGATCCATAATGAACAGCCATAATAACAAATTTTTTATTTCATTAATGCAATCTCAACTTCGTAACAGCAACTAACCACGTTTTATACTAGTGTGCGATTGTTTTAATCATTCCCTACTTCTGATGCAAACAAGTCACGGGTAATCCCATGTTCCATAATAAAAAACAAATGCAAAATAAATGCAATTTAATTTTCCTACTCTGTTTACTTAGTTTGAACTTATCTATAAAAAAATGTTTTCTGGCTATTTTTGTAATTAAGTGACCCTAAAGTTTTTTTATCATTGGTTTTATGATAATTCTGCTTATTTATTTTAAGAGAAGTTTCTTTACGTACATATAAAAAATATTTCCTGGAGTAAAGAATTTTCATTTTTCTAACTAATAGTTAGTGGCATAGCAATCTTTTTGTTCTAAATAATTGAAGAAATAGCTTGGACTAAATATGTCACTGATATACGTCTTTAACAAGAGAAACACAATTTCTTGATTATTAGTTATTACTAGATATATAGGGTGGTTATTTAAACTTCGCTATTTCAGTAATCTATGCAAAAATATTTCTTGATTTTGTTTTGAAATTCTTTCTGATTTCTATTTATTGGATATTATAGTTATAAAAGTAATATATTGCTGAAGTAGATGTAGTGCTAGTTGAAAACCATTTTTTTTCAGGAACTAAATTTATAATTCTGAGCTTTTGTTATCGTTAATACAAGAAAAATATTTTCTTTCAAAGTAAAGTTCAGACCTTTTTAAAATGTGGGTGGGTAGCAGGTTGAATAACCCAGCTATCAGAAAAGAATTTACATGATTTACATCACATTCACGTTTGAAATGGCCTCGAAATGTCACAGCTCAAAGACATCATTTCAGGACGTTATTTAGTTAACAAGACGTCTTTTTGGCAATATATTAATTTGATACTTAATTCGATTCTGTTAGTAGTATGTGTATATTATATACGGTAGCCAATACATATACAGTATGTCCAAAAGATCATTTTAAGCATGAGGGTCTCGGAAACGGTAAATGAGAGAAATTGCTCAGTACATTAAGGTCAAGTAAGATTCACCTCAAAACTTATAAAAGACGTATTCGTTTAAGCGCCGCAGGAAAAATCAAATTTCTCCATCTTTCTCATTTTTATTTCATTTTTTAAACCTTTTGAGATGAATCTTAGTTGGCTTTAATGTACTGAATAATTCCTCTTATTTAACCGAATCTCTACCTTTTATCGTTTCCGAGATCCGCATGCTTAACGTGATCTTTTGGACATATTGTATATGTATTGGCTACCGTATATAATATATACAACTACTAACAAAATCGAATTAATTATTAAGTTAATATAACGTCAAAAAGACGTCATGTTAACTAAATAACGTCCTGACATGATGTCTTTGAGCTGTGACATATAGAAAGTGTTCTATATATGCTTAAAGCAGCTGTAAAGCTAGAAGACAACAAAGTTGATTATTTCAAGAAATGTGAAAGTATATAATTTGAAAACCCACACCTAAAGTGTTAGTTTTCACAACAAATATGACAGAACAGAAACTGAGAAACTTTTCACAAGCTGTCAGTAGTGAACAAAGGCAAGGATAAAAACATCTTGAGCAATGAAATATGAATGTATCAAATATGTTACATTCCAGCTAATGTATTGAAAAACAATTTTTCATTAAATAATTTAATCAAAGTATCTCATGGCATCAGATTTATAATAAAATAAACATGTCTTACTGAGTAATAACAAATACATGTGTGTAAAAGCATAAACTAAAATAAAAATTGGCATTTGGCTTATCATCGTTACTTATTACCTGACAGATATTATTTGTCCCCATTCTTAAAATAAGCGAACTGTATTTATAATATACAGTAAAACCTCGTTGATTTGCATTTCATTAATCTGGAATTTATGATTTAAACTGGTATAGTTAAATAGTTCAAAAGAATAGGTGTAGACTGGCTTGTGCTTTTGGAAATTTCTATTTTCATAAACACCCAAATTAGCGAGGTCTTACTGTAACCATAAGGGGTATATAATGAGAATTACAATAAAACTACGATTTAATTAGTACTATACATTTCTATAATACTAAATTAAGTTTATACTTTCACATATTATAAAAATTATTAAATTAAATAATTAAATAAAAAAGAACCTAAATAATAATAATAATCAGTCTTTAAACCTAAATCGCAGTGTTTCCTTCAGTTAGGTCATTTTCTACATCTTAACAAATAAGGTCTTATGGTGCTGAAGACCAGTGAGGCCATTTTTTCATATCTTCATATAATAATAAACCAGGGCTTTCAGTTGCCTGCAGCTGCCTGGCTGCTAATAATTTATAATCCTTAGCAATGTAGCCTTTTTCTACACCAATTTTAATGAGCTGTTTTGCTGCAGTTATCTGTCTCTCTGGGGGCATTATTTGATTAAACGCACCAATAAAAGCAATGGCTATACTCTTTGCATTGTATCCATAAACGTTAGCACCTTCGGATGTCCAACCTCTACCTTCATAGGCATATCCATCACCACCAACCAACCAATTATAACCAATATCCCACCAGCTTCTGCTGTCAATATGAAAACTTTGGATAGAACGTACGTACAATATACATTTTTCTATATCTGAACAGTTTTCTGTCGCTGTGTGCATTATGATTACATTAGGTACAGGGGATTTCAGAGGACTCAATGGTTCAGCGGGTGTTTGTGCCAGCCACTCCTTTCTAGTTACTATCTTTAGTTCTTTTGGTTTTGTGAGCGTTGCAGTAGGTTCTAAAACCAATAGAAACAATCAAATAAAATCAGCAAAATAAAATAATAGAGTGACTTATAAAAGAGTAAAAATAGTCTAGTAAATTGGTGCAATAGTTATTTACATAACAAATTGGGGAAGTGATATTTTACAGGACGAACAGGTTAATTCCAGGACAAGGCGCTAGGCGGTTCTGCATATCTGCGAGCCCTTGATGTGTAACGTACAAGATTTTTCTGCAACTGGATATTAAAGAAATAAAGGTCTAAAATAGAAGAATCTAAAAAAAAATCAAGATTTGATGGAAGTATCATGTTGCCACAGCTTTGTTATTTTGCTTTTGATACAATTAGTCAGAAAAGAATTACCGATGTTCATAAACACAGCAAAGATAAGTCCACAACGAGTTCACAACTGGTTAACTTATCAATCAAATCTTAACCAAACTGGCTAGACTTCAGTTTACATCAGAATATTACGCTGCAGTTGATCTGAACAACAAAACATTTTTGGTGATAAATATAAGAAAGAAAATTAGTTTCAATCAACTCTAAAGCTGATCAAAACATCTCAACACTTGCCCGAAAGCATTAATAATGCACAATTCTAGATCGACGATACCTTAAAAAAGTTAAAAAAAAGTAAAGAAACAAAACACGACGAAACGCTTCGAAGTGATGAAAAGACGTTCATTGAATGCCTTCACACATCTTGTCAGCTCTGGTCTAAAGTAACAAATTAATTTCTTAAGGTTACAGTTCTTTTATCTCTCTCTTTTTCCAGTGACAGATAAAAGAGTTTAATGTAAGTTTAAGGTGCAGCCGGCAAAGTTGGACGACAAGTCTACATAAATGGACTCTAGTGGTAGCATTATTGTAATTTAACCGTGACTTACCTTAAGAAGGTTAAAAAGTACAAGAAAGCAAAGCACCACTTAGGAACTTTGTGAGTGATTGAGTAACAAAGCCACGAAGTGGCGAAAGATGCACGTTGAGGTTACAGCGTGTCAAGAAGATAATGTTTAAATTTGAAATTATTAATTCTTATAAGAACAAGGCTATAGAGGATGTTTGATACAAGACTAGTATGAGACGCAACTGTTATTCTTAAGATAGATAAGGAGATTTAAAAAATTGAATCTAATCTCAACAGAAAAGACGGTTGTGTGACTGGAAAGAATGCGCGTTAAAAACAGAACCAGCGTCACGTCGAACTAGAACAAAGGAGCTCACCAAGAAAGAGGGAACATTACTCAAGATCGTTAGATTAAAGAAGTTCTTATAGGTTTTGCTCTTTAAAGGCTGACTGAAAACTTCTTTTAATTTTATGTTCCAATCGGACGATGTACATGTTGAATTAGAAAAAAAAACAGAACAAATAATGACTGACCAAGGAGGACCAAAAAGCTTGATGTAGTTTCACAATAAAAAAAATTGAATAACGTTAAAGTTGCTAGGTGAAAACCTAAAAGGAGCGCACTGCAATTAGCCTAAAAATGACTGTAACTCGAACGTTAAAAGAACAAGCTGAAACTTGTGCTAGGTTAAAACGTAGGTATCTATAGCAAGTCAAAAAAAGATCCAATGTTTCCTGTGTCAGGTTATGCTACAACAGTCACCATATGAGTAACATAAAAGTATTTTTTCTACAACCGTCAAAAAAAAAGGTTAGAATACTGGAAGCTTATCATTTTTGCACATGGGAGCAAAATATATATTTTACGCCCATGGGCGAGAAAAAAAAACAAAAATGACACATTAGGTAACTGCTTATGTTTGCAAATCAATACTTTATTATTTTGCATTTTCACCGCACGCTTGTTTTGTATAATTTACATCAAAAATTCATATAATAATGTTTGAAGGTTGTAGAAAAAACGTTGTTTGCATTTCCTGAGCAAAATCAGTGATTTTCTGGCGCATTCTCATGCGCTACAAAAAAACACTGATTTCCGGCACTTAATACAAAAATAACTATTTTGTACTTGTTTTGTGAAGTACATAAACAAAAAGTGTTATAGTATAACTTAACATATAAGTTTTTCCATTATGTACGTAATGTGACATCGTTCAAAGTTAACCTCAAAACTTACAGTAAATTAATGTTTTTTCTTATTTTGCGTAAACGATTACAAAAAACTTTATTCGATATATGTGCGCTGTCACCTTTCAGACGTTGGGCACTTTTCGCAGCACTCGGCCTGCGACTCGTGCTTCCAATTTTGGCCTCACGCCTGAAATATGGCGTGAAAGCGCACTTGCATCGAAATATATTATCGAAAGTTTCCTTTGCAATACTATAGTAGTTTCATAAGACAGTTGATATGGTTTCATAATAATTGGCATCTATCTTTGCTCTCTATAATAGAAAAAAGACTGAGTCTTGGAATATTGGATATTGTATGAACTAATAAATTTTGATGATTTAATACTACAACTGACTGCGAAAGAATTCGAATTCTGAAGCTTCTACTTCAAAAACTGAACGAAGCGATACCGAGGTGAGAATCCTGGAATCGGGAGAAATTTGGTCTGTCTGCCTGTCTGTGCCCATTTAAAAGAATAACAATAACAATAAGAAAGATGAAAAGCATGAAGTTTCAGAAAAACAGACTAAAATTTCTTTTTTATTCTACGTGTGCTTACCAACAGAATAATCTTCAAGCGATTGTGGTTCATCGTCGTGTGGTATTACAACCCTTTTTTCATCAGAATTTCCTGTAAGGAAATAAAGGTTTATTATTATTATTATTTAAAAAATTTCTTATGTAAAATAAATTGAAACTAATTGAAAACAAAATACATACCATTAGGAAGTAAGTAAGATTCGGTTGTTTCGTTGTTGGTATTTAAGGCAGTTGAGTGCGTTGGGGTGAATCTTGTTAATAAAACGGTTAACGTAATTAGAGAAGCCAGTATTGCGGCACCTAACATTGTAATCAGAAGTAAATATTGTGGTGAACAAGTTTTAAACCACTGTGCATCTTAAAAAGTAAAATATATTATTATCATAAAAATAAAAAATATTTTGACGTCGATTTCTTACCTTTCGTCGTGTTATTTGGAGCTGCAGTTTCTACATTAACATTCTCACTACTCCCTTTTTCTGACATTTCATATTGAATCGCCATGATTAACTACACGAAATTATTTTAATATTTTTAAATTATTTATTGCAACTCAAATTATAAATGTTAGTAGAAACTCAAATTACATCTCTAAGACACTTACTGAATTACTTGATAGTAAGGATCTCCCACTCCACTTTCCACTGTTGATGCAAATTGTTTACGGGTATTCCCGGCTTACAAAATTAAATAACCTTCGGCTTTTTCTGCGAAGCAGTATTTAATGTATTTGTATACCTATAATTATCAGTTTTTATTTAATCTGCATAATTATTAGTTATTTTTCACGTTTTATAGAGATGAACTTGAACTTTTTAAATGCACAAAAATATGTTAAAATTAGTGATCAATCCACGGCCTTAAAAGTTTTATCGCATTGAAAAATATTTTAAATTTTAGTATTTCTTGAACATTGTAACTTTTTATGCAAAATAATAGCATTCTTTTTTTTCTGTCTAACTATTGATACAAATTTTCCTAAAGAGTTTGCTAAAATTACTCCGTAAATCGAATCCAGTGGCGTAGCGGTGGGTCTGTGGATAATCTACAATATAATTTTCCAGTGTTCACATATATACTACAATATATCTTACACAAGTTCTTAATAATTAAATCCACCCTTCTTGTGGGTTAGTGAGACTCCACAATTCTTTGAACCTCTTCGCACAGCATATTCTGTGGGGACCTATCGCTACGGCGCACAGTGGTCCAGATTTCTTAAAACCTGGCCAAAATTCCAAATTACAAAGTTTCTAAAAATTACCTAAAATACTTCGTCACTTATAGAAAAAAGTCTGGTCTATCTGGGGGTGAATATACCGTTACGATTGTTCCTGTAATTATTTTATAATGTATAAGTAAAGTGGACACATCTGCGCTGCTGTTACTATTTGTCGGAGTTGCATCCAAATAGACATATTTTAAAGTGATATTCATGTGACTGCATAAAGAATATCTAAAAACTTTAACATGGATACTACAATTTAAAGAAAGTAGTTCATTATGTCCTTATAACATATTACAAAGTTTTACGAAAATTTGTGAAAAATAGACGTTATAGGTAAGTTGTAGGAAGCAAAGTAATTTTCCATATTGCTATGTTTCTAACAGTTACCGAACTTGATTTCAACATGAATATTTTCTTTAGAATATTGCGAATAAAACAAAAAAAAAATTAGGTGCTATCACTCGAGAACTTTGTCGTTTTGTAATTTTTTCTTTAAGGGTATCGTATGGCTATGTGGTAATCTTATCGACATGCAAAACTAACTTTGCAACTAGGTATGTTTTAAAATATTGCAAATAGTTGCTTTGTAGAAACTAAAATTTAAGTATTTTATGTTGTTCTAAATGGCCAATAAAGCGTCTTTTAAAATTTCTGTTTTTTTCTTTAAGGGCACTAAAAGTTCGGATGACTTGACCAATGACTACAGCGATTAAGTAAAAATAATAATAATATTACTTTATTCAGTTACAATTGCTGTTATTCAACATTAGAAAGTGTTATATTTCACTTTTAGAACAAACTGGAATCTTGGCCAGATATTTTGCATTCTGGCCCACTGTGCGGCGCACTGATTGTATTTTCATTTGAACCTATAAAGTTTGGATTGATATGGTATATCGATGGATTCGTCTTGCCCTAATCGATGTAAGAATGACGACGAATGCCATATAGGGTGTTTGTAAGAAATCAAGATAATTAAATGGGCTGGGATGAAAAACGTACCAAACAGTTTTCTATTCCAAATTTCTAGTCGTTTGGTACGAGCGATCTCAGAGATGTTATAAACATAATAAAAAGTTAAAATAAAGACACCCATTTTTTGCACAATCGGGCGTTTTTGCTAACTTACGAGCTAGGTATTGCAAGCGGTAGGTTAATTTTACCGCCCGCGGGTGGTAAGTAATAAAAAAAATTATTTCATGATGAATTTTAGCGACAGTAATAATAAAAACAACCACTGCGATTTTTTAATATTTAAAAAATTGATCAATTTGCTTAAATTTTGTAATTTAACTTAGAAACTCGATTGTTCAAAAAAAGTTGTAAGCATCTCGAGCGTTAGTACAACCGGTTTCGGGTAATATTACCTTCAAATCGGTAAAATGTACTTACTTACTGCCCTCGTTGCTTAAATAACTATTATGTATTTGTCACGCTGACAATTTTCTATCATCGACTTACGTTTTTGATTTCAAGGTTATGCAGATTAGTTTACTTTTCAATGGCTCGTTACTAATAATATTAACCCGAGTGAAAGCTAAATCACATCCAATTGCAATTTGGAATTTCGAACTGGGACTTTTAGATTTAGGATTTTAGATTTCAGATGTCAGGTTTCCGGAGTCAGATTTTAGATTTCGGATTTGGAATTGCTTATTTCACATTTTGTATTTAAAGTTTTTGGAATTAAAGATTTTGATGTTTTTTCAATTTTGAATCTGAGATTTTAGATTTAGTATATTCACTTTCTATTCAAAGAGGATCTGATTCAAAATTTAGGATTACAATGGACTTTGGCCTTGGCACCTTAAAATCTGAACTCTACCATTCGGATTTGAGGTTTGATGTTTCACATTCGTAATTTTGAGACTTGACGTTTAGAATTTCCAAGTTCATTATTTTTTTCATAAGAGCCGGTTTTTTTATAAGAGTGGATTTTTGAAAAAACCGACTATTCAGAAAGCACCGATTATTTTAAAAAACTCTCTTCAAAAAGCCGGTTAATTCGGTTTTTAACCGTGATTGATTTTTGTCAAAATGATTAGGCGATTAAAATTTCTTTCGGTTTTGACAGCCCTGATAGTTTCAAGTACTGCCTTTTAAAAGTAGAATCTTAGTACTAGTAAATACTCCTTAAATTATTTCCAGTATTATTCCAATTACTTACAATATTACGATGTATGTGATTTTCTAAAAAGATACCTACCTTTGATTTAAAAGAAAAACTTTATGAAGCAGATGAAGAAAACTCGCCTTATAGTCAGTTTACTAAAACATAGTTTTAAAACGAATAAAACTAAATTAAGCGGAAAGATTATTCAAAAATTGCATAAATAACCTTTTTGACCAAACCAAATCGATTCGCAATTAAATAGGGACGATACAGAGGTGTAAAGGTGAGAAGTGAAACACACTGTAGATTCTAAAATAGAATCTAGAGGTTTAGATAGTTGTTTAATACTTCCCGATGACTATTTTTTCAAATTTTGTATGCATTGACATAATACTTGGAAGAAAATACCCATAGCATGTGTTCAGATTTCCTTGAAGAAAATCTAGTATTTCCACAAGTGGTTTCATAGCCTTAATGTACTCTTATAAAGATGATATAGGCATTTTCACTAAACCTACCTTTATTAGATCAAATTTTTTGTGCGCGGAATACTATTATAATAATTAATCACGCAAAGTGTAGACCAAAAATTGTTGAATTGTCTTTGCCGATTTAGATCTTTTTGCTTTATTTCACAGATTTGAACAAATTCGACAATTTTTACCTCTAAGTTGATGAGAAGTTGTTAATGAATTATTGTAGTTTGTAGTAGCAATTAAATTGATAATGTGCGATGCCCATTGTAAATGTTCTGATAAAAATCTAGAGAATTCAGAATTTAAACCTTGCATATGAATCAGCTACACTGACGGATTCTGCTGACCAAAATAGTCTACCTCCCAAGACTCCGCTAGGTTAGATCAAATTAGTGTTTCTTCTGAACTCAAAGTTTGTGATGTGAGTTACATAATTTCTTCACGTTGTTTCAAGTATGTTTGTCCATAACTCGTGAACGGTAAGGTATGTTGTTTTATTGCTTACGGCGAAATTGTAACTCAAGTCAAAAGAGAAATAACTCTGCTGAACATATCAATTCGATGTACTTACACCTTGGGTTTCAGCAGAAATAACTTCAATGTGGATTATGATGGCATCAAAAACGGCAAAAGCTTGCTGTGATTAATGCGCAGCATCTAGGGATAAGGAATAGGAGTTCTGTGTTTAGAGACTATCTGCTCTATCTACTCATTCATACTTGATCAAATTGTGATCCATAGACGTCGGTCAGTAGGAAGACGTTATTGCATTTTTCACAGATATTAAACTGGCACCATTCTACTCAGGGACATGTCTACAGAACCAGTAAAACAAATTATTTATCTTTCCAAATTTAGCCGCTAGAAGTCACAGATGATAAGCACAAATTCAACTGTAAAAGTTCTTTTCTTGATAAAGAAAATAGATAAGCAAGTCACGCTCCCAGATTTGTAAATAGATCATCATACATGTTTCTTACATAGGAATTTTCCGTAAAAGAGAAAAGCTGATTGTCTATTCTACTCATTTTGGGAAAACGGCGAGAAATACCAAACATTCACCGATCACAACAAAATTTAATTGTGTGCTAGATAAGTGTGGGTACAGTTTGATCCTCTTGTAGTTTTTTGCTCCTGTTTTTCCAGCATAATATATGAACCAAATGCAAAGTTCTTCGATTGTTTTTCAGTTAAGATATTACGGAAAATCAAGTTTCGACCACCTTTGACTCATTGCAATTGGACATGGTAGCGGTCTTTTGCAAAATATCTCCTAGAACAAGAACACGAATTCTTCTTATACTATTTGTGTCGACAAAACCATTTTGCATGCGCTTCCAAACATAAAATTTTGTTAAGTTCCACGAACGATTAATTTCCACATTCTGCATTAGTTAATTAATTGTGATGAATCCATTAAACAATTCTCAACTGGAAGCAGTAACATTGAAATAGTTAGCATTTATTTTATTATATTTATTTATTTTTATTTAGAGGTTATGGTGACAATCTAGAAATTGCGGAAGAAAGCCAAAAAATAATACGAGAGAGGCAGGTATGTACCAGCTCGCAAAATTGGTTGCTGTTTTGAACAGAACTCGACGGCCCAAGGGGGAACCAGATCACTATATGACGTCATTATTTTCCAATCGAACACGAATTGTCACGCTTTGGTTAGCCTTGACCACTGTGAAAAAAACGCTTCTCATATGATGCGACCTTACGAACACGTTCATCGTGTACATGCGTACTGTGTGTGGTGCGGTCAGAAGTGGGTATCTGCTGATCCAATGATGTCAACGAGGAGTATAGAAATTTTCTATTTTAAAAATTTATTCATTTTCATCAAATGACACGCCCGTAATATTTGTGTATTGTGTTCCTAAACAATTTTAAATGTATTAAAATCGGTTCAATAATAATTCTACAAGTTTGTCCTAAGGCTTGTATTTTATATTCTTTTTGTAGCAGACTTTGAAATAGAAAACTATGTTTTTTGATAAAAATACCTATTTGTCCTGAATGAGACCTTATACTACTAAATTAGGACCTTAAATGACATGGGATTTTGGAATTGAAATTTGAAATTCCTGTCTTTGGGTTTTTAAAGTCTGGACTTTTGGTTTAGAAGTTTGATCTTAGATTTGGAACTTTAATTTCCGTTGATGTACATTTTTGAAATTTTTGTGTAGGACTTAGAGTATCTGTGATTTTAGATTTCTGGTTCCGCGTTTGAAACTCAGTATTTGAAAAACAAAAATCTTTAAGGTTTGAAATCTAAAATTTTGGTTTCAGGATTTCCGACTGAAGATTGAAGGAGTTGGAATTTCTAATTTTGAGTTTCAAAATCCAAATATCTGATTTAAAAACTTTAGATTTTAAGCTTGGGATTTGACTTTGTGTTGTGAATTTTGGAATTCCTATTTGAGATTTGGTGTTTAGGATTTGTAATTTTAAATTTTGGAATTGGTATTTAGAACTTCAGATTTCAAGCATTTAAATGCAAGACTTACCACTTTTACAAGCGAATATCCTGAGAAAAATGAAAAAACTTCTAGGCGTCTAGGCCTTTGCGATTAAACTGTCAATGACCTTGTTGACTTTTGCGTTTGAAAGCAAACTCTAAATACAATTTCTGTTTTATTTATTGAGATTTAAAGGTAAATCTTGGGCCAAAATTCAAAATCTAATTTCCAAAACAATGTGCCCTGTCGAGTTTTGCAGTTACTTTATATGCTTCCTTTTAGACTCTTTAAATTCTGATTAAAAATCTGAAGTTTAGGATTTATGATTTTAGATTTTTGACTCTGTGTTTGAGATTTCGGGTATATAGCATTTCTCTACAACCAAAAAATTGACTTGCTGATTTCGAACTTTAAATTTCAAACTTTGAATTTGATTTGAGATTAGTAGACGGGTGGTTTTGCATTTAGAATTTTATATTTGAAATTCCCGAATTTGAATCTTGGATTTTATATTAACGTAAAATTCATTCGTATTTTGAATTCGAAGATTCTGCGTTTCGGATTTCGAATTTTAGATTTTTGATTTCCGTATTTGGACTTTAAATTTGTGATTTTAAAACTTCAAATCAGGTAACCATAATGGAAAACTCACAATCTAGAGTAGCACGTCTGATACTATGATTTCCAATTTTAGAATTTCAAATCGTATAACTGAAATTCCAAGTCTCTAATCCAAACTCCAAATCCAATAAATTCAATCCAAAATTTGAAACCCAGCATGTCCAATTAAAACCCCAAATCTGAAATTTAAAATCCAAAACACAAAGCTCAGAATTTAAAGCCCGAACCTGCAAGATTTCAAATTCAAAATCTAATATTTACGATTTAATCTCACATCCAAAGTCCCTAATCGATAATAGGAAATTTAAAATTACAAAATTCGTATTCCAGATTTCGAAATTCAAAATTCTAGATTCCAAAATCCGAAGATCAATGTCCAAAACTTGCAATAAAAAATCTGAAATCAAAAATTCGAAGGCTAAAAGAAAACATCTTAAATTCAAGGTGGAAAACACAAAATTTTCAATCGGAAATGCAAAATCCTTAAAATTCCAAATTGCAAACTTAAAATCTGACAATGATACGTCTTTAGGTTTTTCTGAATTAGATTGGTAACTGTAAACTATCAAAAATCTAGGAACCTCACAAACAGATTAATGAGATAAACAACATTATGATCAATTTAAACATTTGAGAAATTCTAACTTATACTGGAAAAAGCATCAATTCTTTAGTAAGTGACGGTGCAACTTAATACATGTCAACAAAACGTCATCAATTTTAAATGATGTAAAAAGACTAATTTGAAGATGAGATATTTCTCAACTGCTAATGGCAGTTTTGGTTATCACATAATAGTTTTGTTCTTTATGTGTTTAGTAGCCCTGCACAAAATTTAAATTATTGTTCCTCAAAGGAATAAAACAATTTTTATTATTACTTGAATAAAAGATATACTGAAATCACTACAATCTAACTAGCAGAATTAAGATAAATTTGTTTAAGTAGTTAATTATCTTTTTTAAATAAGCATCAAGTTTTAATCTGACTCTATTCAGAACTTTTTTGTATGGTAATTAATAAAATTACATATTCATTTGGTGGTTGTAGAGACCACAGAGGATACTTAATGGGAATTATAATTATCTCCAACAAATGCTGATTTCAAAAATATTCCAATTTTTTGTACAAAATTGTTTTCTTAATTCATTGCTTTTGCCTCTAACAAAATAATTCCCGTTCTTATCATCATCATAGTGGTAATGTAAAAAAGACAGATTTAAGAGCAATATGTTATATAATTACATAAAGTTCAACTCTTTTAAAATGGTATAGTCATGATTTATTACATTACATTTTAATTAATGCAAATTGTTTGGTTCTTTACAACAGGTATTTTTCTACAAATAAATCGTCACTTATTTTCAACACTGACAATAAAAAAACTTACTATTTGATGGTTCTTATCTTAGATTGTTATGTAAAATATGACTTAATTAAAAAAATTATCAAATAATATCTTTAGATTTGAAGTAAGCTAATGATGAGTAGTTCTAAGAATTGTTTAAAAGACACTAGACATTAGTAACTTAAATGATTTAATTAGCTACAGGTATATCACATGAAATCATATAAAGTAATTATCTCTAATTACAGACAATCAATCATTTTAACAATAATCAGTCTTAAAGGAATTTACATAATATTAACAAGTTAGGTTTTATGGTGTTGAAGACCAATGTGGCCATTTCTTCACATCTTCATATAATAATAAACCTGGGCTTTGAGTTGCCTGCAGCTGCCTTGCTGCTAATAATTTATAATCCTTAGCAATATATCCTTTTATAACACCAATTTCAATGAGCTGTTTTGCTGCAGTTATCTGTCTCTCTGGGGGCATAATTTGATTAAACGTACCAATAAAAGCAATGCCTATACTGTTTGCATTGTATCCATAAACATTAGCACCTTGTGATGTCCAACCTCTACCTTCATAGGCATATCCATCACCACCAACCAACCAATTATAACCAATATCCCACCAGCCTCTGCTGTCAATATGAAAACTTTGGATATAACGTACGTGAAATGTACATGTTCCTATATCTGAACAGTTTTCTGTCGCTGTATGCATTATGATTACATTAGGTACAGGGGATTTCAGAGGAGTTGCTGGTTCTGTAGGTGGTTGAGCTAACCATTCTTTCCTGGTTACTATTTTCAATTTGTTCGGCAACACGAAGGTTACATTTGGATCTAGAAAATAAATTAAAATTAAAAATTGCTGACAATGACTATTTCCCTCAGAAAATCTCAATCAATAAAAAGGCTTGAATATTAACCAATTTAATGCCTTTTTGGTTTCTTGAGGTTTTTAAATAATTTTTTTTTCTTAGAAGTACTTTGTTGCAAAGTTTCTTCAGGAAATAGTATGACCAAATATCCTACATGCATGTCAAAATATCCTATAATTTTCACGAATGAATTTGACAAGCAGTAGGGATATTACTCATGATAGGCTTACTTTGTAAGTACACAGAATAAATAAAAATCTTTTGTTCTAATAGTACTAATATTAAAATATTTTTGTTTCTCAAACGGAAGTGGTTCTTTATTGCAAAAGTTTGCCTTGAAAAAATCGACCTTTGATTTTCTTGATTCAGTTAACTTGTTCACAAAGGAATTTCCCAGAAAGACTTAATTATTAACGTAAATAAGTGTTAGATTGGGATTATTAAAAAAAATGTCTATTCATTATCTGGTTTCATAAAATTATAAAATTAACAGAAATTGATTTGTTAAGAATTTAAGAGATAAAGACACTGCAACATGACGCAAATAAAATAAATCAGAAGTATTCTTATAGTGGTTTTCATTAATGTTATAAATTATGAATCATAAATTACAAAGAAAATGTTAAGCAAAACATTAAAAAATGCAATGATGATAAATTTTTATTGCATTTCTTTTTTTTTATTTATGATCAGAGAGAGAGAGAGAAAGAGACAAGAGAGAGGGAGAGAGAGAGAGACAGATCAGCCTTCAAAAACTAATGAAACTTTAAGTGTAAAATTCACTATGATAGAATAAAAAGCAACAATAGTAATAACTGACAAAAACATTAGATACGTTGTTACTTTGTTTTTCTAGTTGCAGCTAAGTTATTTTATTTGCATAAACACACAAAAGCAAACAATTCCTAAAAGTATGATAGCATGTTTGTTTCAGAAAGCAGCAGTTTAAAATATGTAACTGTTTACTGATTTGTTTTTTATCTTCGAACAATATATGTAAATAAGGAATATTATGAAATAATAAAATTGATAATGACTGTAGTTTGTTTTTTATATTTATTTTCTTTTGCTAGAATTCAGTAAAAAATCTTAATGATAAAAGGGAATCACAGTTGCTTTTCTAGAATACCATATAGGATATAGAAATATTGAAATTTAAATTCCTTTAAAATTCAAAAGAACCTGTTGGTGATAAATTCAACACATTTTTATGGACTTAAAACCTTACTTAATTCTTGCAACAAATATTAGAAAAAAAAATTAATTAATTTATAATAAATCTATGGTTCTATTCAAAAAGACTTTCATATAATTAAATAAATTAAATGATTTTCAAGAAGAACACAGAAACGATTTTTAATTACATATGTATGGTTATTCACAAAATTCTCCATACCATTAGTAGAAACTGTAGGATAAATGAAACACTAAACTGCAATGGATGAGTTTATTGAAATAAGTGAATTGGATGGAAGTTGTCAATTTAGATGTTGATAAATTGAGATAAATTATTATATCTAAATATTTAAAATATTGTTAATGGTAACTATAAACTTATAACTAGATTTCTAATGTAATGAACACCACAGTAGGTAGTTGCACTAGATCACTGGCAGTCGATATGTTTGCAAATAAGTCTGAACTGAGTTTTCTGGGTGGTGTTCTATTCTATCTTTATATGTCACATCATATGGTATCAAATCAAACATTTAATATGTAGTTAACTCCTGATGCAGAATCTATAGTTGCTATAGATTTGAAAAAGTTTTGAAACAAATTTGAAAATGTCTGCAGAAAGAAAATAGCAAGTCGAAGACAGCTGAAGAAAGTTCAAGAGTAGAAGAAGAATAATTGGAGATGTTTGCAACTGTGGAGCTTGAGAATTAGAACAATTAAGTTTGGTACAGTGAATGCGTTTTTCAGGTTCAATAACAGGGTATAAACGTAAAGGATTAGGGCAGTGCTACAATTTCCTATCTCCTTTTCTAATTGTGTGTCTATAAGTAGGTGTTAGTTTTGAAAAAAGGTCGTCGTGTTTAGTTTCCTCATTTAGAGAAAGAACTGCTTTAGAACCTTGAATGCTGTTGGTCAAAAATGAAAACTGTAAGAAAAATGAAGCTAAAAATAGGATAAGAAGCAATCAAATCTGAAGAAATTACTGTACCGGTATTTACCTGTACCACTAAGAAAAACCAAGAAAAAACTCCCATGAATTAATATCAGAAATAAGAAAATCAAATTATCATATTTTAACAAATAATTAAAGTTCTGCGAAATAATTATTTATTCCTAAAGCTGTTTTGTTAATGATGTAAGTGTTTAGCAATAGTTCTCTAATTCAATCTGTGTAGGCGATGACTCTGCAGATTTTGCAATGCCACGAAGATTGCGTTACCATGACTTATCATGTAAATGTGCATATTAATGGAATCTTTATGATTTGCTATAGTATGTGGTGCTAATTTTATAACAGTCTGTAACTTGTTTTAATGCTAATCAAGGTGTTGATTGCAAAGGTCATTCGCGTACTGATAGCTAGAAACCGTGAATTTCCCTGCATCTTGTACCTTAGTGAAGACAGGTATGATAATTATAACCATCACAAAAATTGGTTCTAGATTTTGTTTCACTAGTATCCGACCAGGTTAATTGAGAACTTTGTATCAGATATAATAGACAGTCTGTATATTATTGATACTTACAAATTCTCGACAGTATTTTGTTTTGTATGCAATAAAAGACTCAACTACCTTTGTTGTTTGACTGGTATGAAATCGCACGTGGAACGCACTTGAAATAAGTGCATACAAAAAGAGATTTTAAATTAACTTTTAATGCACCTACAAGAGTAATTTGTTGACACCTGGTTTGTATGACCTCCATTGCAATTAAAGGCAAGTGGTTTAAAGGTGAGGTTGAATTTAATTAGGTGCACAGTAGAAAAAATGTCATTGAAAATTCTAAACATTTACAACAAAAAATTAGAATGTTAAAATACGATAACAGTAATCCTTACTTTTTCCACATAGAAAAAGTGTTAATGTAATACTTCAGTCATCTTGTTGGGTATAAGATATAAAATGTTGATGTTCATGTCCAAGGATATCAACATCAATAAAATAATACAAACAGTTTTAAGAAAGTCACATCTATTATTACTAATCGTAAGAAAAATGTATGCACTTGGATAAACACAGATGAATTTCTATAAGCACAGGAATTAGTGTGCTGTGTACATTACCTCAATCTAAATCAGTTATGACTTTCTACAAAGAAAGTGGTTACGTAAATACTTAAAAAATCAGATATGACCTAGTTCAGATATCACTGATTTGCATGTTACTAATAAACAATACAAATAAACAAACCCTGCAACTGTAAATAAATTTAGTCTAATAGCTATTTACATATTGCATATGAAAACTGAAACATGCACTTTCGCTTATGTAAATTTTTTTAGTATGGATGTTATTTAAATATCTTATGAACACCTAATAAGAATGACTTGTTACTAATTGTAAGTAAGTTTACAAAAGCTCAAAAACACTAGAATCTAAGTAACGTAAAAACTTTGCATCAAAGATTGTCTGTTCTGACTTTCGTGAGACACGCGGTATATGCATAATGAAGAATGCTATCAATAGCAAGGAACTCAAAAGAGGATTAAAGAGAACAAATTAATAAATTCTTACATGTAAACAAGGCAATAATGTTCAAAATGTCATTTGGGAAACATACCATACGGTTTCCAATATAACAAAAATGTAGCCATACTGCTTTCAACTTAACAAACCAAAATCATGACCAACCTTTATCTAAAAACAACGTGAATACATAATAATAGTAAATCAAATACAGTTTCAGTAAAAAAACATCCATTTAACCGTCTGTTGGTACTACTTTTATTTAGGTACATACTGTAGGTATGCGAAACATTCTGTATTTGTCTTCTAAACTAGGTTATGTTTTAAAAGAAACATATTGAATAGGAGCTCATCCCTGATGTAAAGACATCTATATTGTATTAAAATAGTGTGTAATTTAAAGTTAATTGTTAAAATCAAACAAACGAAACGAAAGAAGAAGAATGAAGAGAACAATGTCTAAGAACCCAATCTATCACAGCACTGTATAAAACACAAAAATCAAATAAATAAGTATACTGAGACCTCCAAAAAGACTTTAGTTTTAGCAGGATCTAAAGTTGTACCTGGAATGACCTTATACTAGCACTTAGCAGTACTGACAGAATCTCGCATTACTTAACCAGAATCTGGAAATACTTCATAACAACTTATATTGTCCGTTATCAAACATCCATTAAAGTAGATATTGTATTGTGTATTAAAAATCTGAAAACTACTGTCATTGTCAAATAACAAGCATACGGTTCGACCAATTAGCGCATCGGCCACGTACCAAGTGAATAATGGACTTTGATAATCATCTCACTAATTACAATCATGCCCAGATTTGCTTTAGATGATGAAAATTCTTACTTTAGTTTCTTTCATAAATCAGTCAGTCTGTCCAACGACGGACAACATTTTAGTAATAATAATTGTAATAATAATAATAATATTGCAAATTTATCAAAAAAACACTAACAAATAAATTCTTTCTGTCCACTAACGAATTTCTAGTTTAAGGGGTGTCTACCTAATATCATTCTGTTCACTAGTTCACATCCAAATTATATACTGCCGGATTCTGACAAGTATGCTATCATGTCCTGCCACGTACTGCTTTAGATCCTGTTAAGATTTTGTACACTCACTGCCAGTAGTAAAAAACCACATGATAGTAATACAAGACCGAACAGTACAGGATCTGTAGGTAGGACATAGCAGTACTCGATAAAGATGGGAGTAGTTATATCAGGACTTGGTGAGGCTAATAGAACTGCCAAAATTGACATTACATGAGGATTGACCACGATTAGTTTTTGCCAAGTTGTTATATCTAAAATAAATTTAGTTAGGTTAAAGTTGGCTGTATAATTTTCGTGCGAAAGGACAAATCATGTTGCCAGAAGCTTAAGTACGTTTTAAAGATATTTTTCTAATTAGCTATCTGTAATAGCAATGCTGTCGGTTCTAACCTAAACATTAACTGCCAGAATTGCAAACAAGATGGAAATTTCCATGGCCAAGACTTATGTAAAAAGATCGTAGACGACATTTATACCAGGTGTACCCATTTTTGGTTAATGAGAGAATCCTTGAACACAACTTACATCGAAGAATATGTTCTACAGACAAATCGATTCAAAACAGAGATTTTCATAGGAAATTCATCGATGTCTGGAAAGTCCGAACCATAGCTATTATTAATATTCCAGATCTAAAGATTGACATTTGGCACTGTGTGCATTGAACCGATCTTGTCAAAATATTGTACCGTATAATAAATCTCAGCTTTAAAAGGTTACGAATTATATTCAGAAACACTGTATGGTAATGGTATTAATTTTCTGTTAGATTGTTGAATTTTGTTCAAAAAAATGTAACTAACGGTGTATAATTTTTCATTAAAACAATGAGTTTGTACCTATATTGTCATTTGAAATAAACAATAAACGGTTTGGACTAAAACAAGCAAAATCGACAGTGTTGTCAAGTTAAACATTCCGGCCTGGAACACTAAAGAAAGCTGTGCCCGGGCACAATAGAACACAGTTGTAACTTAGATCAACGATGTCAAGTCATGACAGCTGTATCGTTTCGTTACACAAATCTTAGCAATGTAATTGTCATATAAAACAATAGTAAGGTAAGTCTATGTATCTAGTACTGTGAAAAAACATAAAATTATTGTATGAACACGCTATACAGGGAGATGAGAAATTAAAGTGACAAACTTCGTCAGGTGACACAATGAAAATCTTTTTTGCATTAAAACGTTAGTATTTAGTACTAATATACCATGCTTTTCATTTTCTTTTATCGGCAAGTAGAGTATACATATTTTTTACAACATAGATAAATTTTGTGAATTTTGAAATCAATATATTCAGTTTATAAAGGAAAGTTGTTTTTTTTTGTAAAGTGTATCGTTTTCGAGTAAAACTGTAGTCATTGAGATTTGCTACTACCCTTATTTAACCTTCCAATGGCATAAATGAGTAGGTAAATATTAAAAAGTTTTAAAGTAAAAGCTTTAGAAAATTCAATTTTACTCGTAAACGATACACTTCAGTTAAAAAGTAAGCGTAATTGTTCTTAAGGACGGTCCCAAGAAACAGCGCCTTTTTCGTTCCGTCGCATATGTACAGATAAAAAATAGTGCGTAATAATATTATTAATAATAAATAAACGTTACATTCTTACATTGACCGAGTTACTTACGTTGGATTTCAGTATTTTGGAGTATTTTTCTAGGTTACATATATATTTGACATTTTTGACAGAGCATAAGCAATGACCTCAGATTATAAAATAGTAGATTTCGGAAGAATTTGCTATAATTTTTTTTACAGAAAAATATTTGTCATATTTTCAATTAATCATTCTCAGTTTTTCAAAAAATCCTAAGAAAATTACCGTTGTTATCATAAATTCATAAAACATCAGTTTCAGTTCAGTGTATAGTTCCTATGTTAAAAATGCAAATTTTAACAGCGTAAATCTACAAATTTAGTACCGCAAAGGGTATTGAAACTTTTCCTACGTATAAAGGACATTAATAAATATATAGTGTGTTCACATTTCGATGCTCACTATTGGGATCTTGAAAAATTGCTGAAACAAAATAAATACGCTTTTAAGGTGTTTTACGGGGAACTAGCTGCTTATTTGATGCTGCCTGTGAATGCTCAGTAAAGTATCTTAAAAGCGTTTTTGTTTTGTTTTAGCAATTGTTACATAATGTAATTTATCTGACAAAAATCAATGATTTTCATATGTTTAAAGCCATGGCACACTAAGTGGGAAATGCTTTTTATCTTAAAAATATAAAATAATTTCGTTTTTAGCAAATATCTAGTAAGCCGTGAACTTAAAAAAAAAACAAATGCATAAGTAAATTGATCTCCAAAATAGCCAATTTTTTTTTAATTTAATCGATTTCGTATCTCTTACAATTTCCGAGATCCCAACAGTGAGCATCGAAATGTGGACACACTGTACATATTCAAATTTTCAAAAAAATTTGAAGAAAATATATTTTCTAGGTATGTTTGCTTGGGAACGTCCTTAAAGTTAATGCAATTTCAGAACTCGAAGAATTGTTCATTCTTATAACGGGTGTAACAAAATTAAATGTCTTAGATTAATTTTGTAATTTTGAAAGCTGGGTTATCATTAACTAATTTTGTTTTATTTTTTATTATTTGATAAGTAAATGTTTGTTTCTTAATTTTTATACATTTTTCTCTCATACTACAATTTTTACATTGTATTACTTCAATAAATTTCTTTGACATTTTAATTAGGAAACTGTAAAAACAAGCTTTCAAGGATGGTATTAATTTCAAGTTCAACATTAAGGTTGCAAATGTTTTACATTTTGAAAATTAAAAAAAAATTATTCGAATAACAATAAGAGCATCATTTTGTGTAATCTTTATACTGTTCAACCTTAGAATTACCAAAACACGACAAACCACGTGCGTCAAATTAGCGTCACACTAATAATAATAAAAATAAGTTTCCGGTAATCCTCGAACGTAAACAACCAGTGTTATTGTCATCATATTCTCTAACATGTTGCTTTTATATAATTATTGATTTTTTTATTTTCTATATTATGAAAAGTGCTTATCATCAGAGTGAGAAGCTACTCACCAACTGGGTATGTAGATGGTAAACTGGATTGTCCTTCATCGCTTTCTAAAGAAGGATTGTTGTATGTTCCATTATTATTACCAATATTAGATGGTTGATGCCTTGTTAATAAAACAATCATCAAGGTGACTAGAGATATCAGCAGTACTGCAGCCAGTGATACAATAACTATCAGGTGTTGCCGTGAAAAGTTTTGCAGCCACCGAGTACCTTGAAAATATTTATAGAGTAATTATTATTTACTGGATAACAAGTAAATAGCGTTAGATGATAATACTTCTGAGAAATTTCTAATTGGAAACGGAAATTTGTATTATTATGGCTTGACATACATACATACAAATGCTTCAATGGGATTTATTTTTAACTTTCAGGATTTTTCTCCAAAAATATTACAATTTGCTTAGTTTTCTTCAAACAAAGTAATTTCCAGACAGATTGTTTTTTGTTTATTTTAAAATAATAATTTTATATTCAAGGATTTTTCCGTCATTATAAATTCTATAAATGGCGTTCACTCGAATGTGAAATCGTGTCCCCAAATCAGGTTTATATGGTTTTAAATATGGAAAAAAATGTTTATAATAATTGTCTAAACATAAAGACTATTTTACCTTTAGTAGTCTCTTCAGTGTGATGCGCACTTCCGTTAATGATTTTTTTATCAATGTCATTTTGTATTTTTATCCCAGAGGCATCAGGAATAAAAGTAGGATTGTCCTTTCCTAAATTATCAGGTACACTATCTAATACCAAGTTATCATCTTTAATTGCAAGTCTATGTTCACCACCACTATCACTTACATCACTATTTGTAACTTGTGGATTTGCGTATAAAAATTGTTTTATAGTCACTGGTCCTTGATAATAAGTTTTATTTCCAAAATGTACATCCGTGGAATTTGTCACTGCGATATTACCAAAAGATGGTCTTTCCCTATTTAAATCTTCGGCTAAAACTAACTCGTTTTTATTGGTATTAGTTTCTTCCTCTTCCGAATCCGTAGCCGTCGCGATGCTGATGGTATCCTGAACATCCTCATTAACTTCACTAGCACTGGAATTAGAGCAGTCTGAGAGACTCCTCCTTGTTACCATTCCTGAAGGAAAAATTGCACTAACTTTCCTTTCAGCTTCTTACTGCGCAATTCTTTCCATCTACTATAATTTACCTTGCCGCTAATATGTAGCCACGAACCGCACTAAACAACCTGTACCACTCTCCAAACACATAACGCATGTATACACCACTCCTCTTCAATAACGTTATGTAAATAAAACAGCAAATTTACCTTTCACAATAATCCAGTCTTTTGCGGTTTTTTGTTATTTTGTTGTGAAACTTGTTTTCAAATTAATAATTAATTTTGAAGACATTTATGTTGCGGTTAATGTAATTAACACGATATAATTAATATTATAAATAAAGATATTCAGTGAATGATAATGATAACACTGCGTGTACTGATAAGAGTTCCCTCAACTAGTTGTAATTTGCATTTAACAAAACGTAATCACTAAACATTATCAGTCTCTAATAAGCAACAGCGGTCCAGTCTCTACACTCAGATTGAACACATTCCTCAGTACTGAATAGAATACTGAATAAATGTTAAAAGCTGTTGGATTTTCCAAAACGTCATCGCTGTGATAACATGGTAACGACCAGCAACAGTTACTAACACGACCTCCAAGCGCAAGTCAGAATTATTAACAAATTACTTTTAAATTATTTTGTGCTGTAATTTAGTTGAGAAACTTGAAATTAACAATGAAAGTAGTACGTACTATTTGTGCGCTCTTATTAAAACTTAAAGTGACATTTAATTTTTTGTGGTACTTGTATATAAAACATGCACTGACTACATATCCGATTTGCACTGTTGCAATGCGTCATGATTAGATCAACAAACGTCCTTGTTATTTCTTTCTTTATGGCTTTTGAGAACGCAACGCGTTCGTGATTAAAAATCAAAATAATAAATAACTTTGAGAAAGTATTTTTATTAAAAATAATTTAACAAAATTAAGTCAAACCTAACAAATCAATGTTGATCTTATAGCAAATATTTCTTAGAAATCTATTTCAGGTAGAAACTATTGAGAAATGTTATTTCATTTAGTTTGAAGAAATCATTTCTTGTTTGATTTGCCCAAGGCCTTTTATGATCTTACTTACCTAGAGTTTTGCTAAATCTTTTAATATTCAATTGGTAACGGTCAGTACAGTACAAAATTAAGGTAATACTGTAAAACTTTTTGTTTTCGTGGAATAAATAATAATTCAATAAAAATACTTTAAATTATTCAAAATCTGGGTTCATCTTGTTTTTGTTTCTGCAGTTATTGAACTCGATGAGTCTCTTGCGTCACGTTCTTAAAAAAATTAGAAGCATTATATCCTTTGCAAATATTTATTTTTGGAACAACAAATTTGTCTTTTTAGTAGATAGTCGGGGTTGTGCTTACTTACTGATCGGTCAAATATACCTAAATACGAAATTCTTGCCCATTAGGCTTTTAATTTTCTGTATAATAAATATTTAGATATTGTTACGTATTTAATTGACGAAAGCACGTAACACAATGGAGCAATTCAAATTTAAAATCTTAACTATTCAAGAGAAGCCAAAATAAAATAACAAGGACAATAAATTACTTGCTAAATTTACTTAAGGTGCTTAAACTGAATAATAAACAGAAGGAGAAGAAGAAGAAGGACAATCGTATAAACGTTACCTATTAAATAATTCTACACTACATTCGTGTCTAACTTTTTGTTTATCTCGTAACGAATTTAAATATGTCCGTGTTATTTGCTGTAATTCTAAAAAGAATTTTTAATTCAAATCAATCTAAATATAAGCCAGCATTGTCTTTGTCGGTCTTTATTTTCAAAACACATAGTACTGAAGGAAATTACTGTCATATGTGACTTTTGTTTTTTAAATTTCATTAAATAACTAAAGATCGAAATTATATGAGAGGAGATATCATTACAGGTAATGCAATGTTATAAAATTACTAAATAAATTAATAAATTCTTGTCAAAATGATAAACAAAAATAATTTTTAAATTTTTGATTTTCCATAGCTACTATTTTAAAAATTGGAAACTACATTCTCTCATCACCAAGATATCTACAGGGTGTCCCCGGATCGACTTAACAATAGATGTGGAAGCTAAAAAATTTTCGAGTTGAGATTTGAGCCTGTTGAGATCAACCCTGCTTGATTAGAAACTAATCTGTGCCATATTTTCGTTCTTGAGAAATCAAGCAGGCTTTGATAGTTATCAAAAACTTATTTTCGGTGTAGGTAAAGTACTTTCTCCGTGAGACATATCGAGAAATTTTATGAGCAAAAGTTGTTTAGAATGCAAATTTATACCCACATACCAAATTTGAAAATAATCGGCACAATTGGATTTTTCCAACTTCCAGGAAGATTTACTCTAGGTATGTAACTGCCACCTGGCAACAATTTTTATTACTATTATATAAAAATATGGTGCAAGTTAGTTTCTAATCAAGCAGGACTGATCCCCAAATGCTCAAGTCTTAACTCGAAAATTGTTTGTCTTTCACACCTATTGTTAAGTCGATCTGGGGACACCTTGTATAATATGCCAAGTGTGTTGCCTATTTATTTGTAGTATTTTAAATTGGGCACGCTGTATAAACTCATAGTGGAATTATGTAAAAGGGTCGCTTCTTCTTGATAATCTGACTTTCCGACTTTTTTTGTAGCAATAAATTATTATTTTATACCTTCCCCTGGAATCCACATTACCTTTGTAATTTTGTAAAAATGTAAATTAAAAGATTAATTTGCATTATGTGCACTCTAAAATCATTACTTATTCCAAAACCATTATCGCATTGACTGCTGAGGAGACTTGTGCAAAAAACTCTCCTGAAGGTAAACAGGATACTATCTTAAGTAATCTTCAAATATCTATTAATATTTCCAAAGTAAAAAATCTAGAATTGTCGTAACTTTTAATGGGATTTATATGCATTTACTATAAAGACAAAAGTCTATTACCCCCCACAAATATGTTCAAAAACTTGTGCAAGCATTGACCATGGTATGGAGGTATGATGATCAATGCTTGCACGATTTCTTAAACATATTTATGGAGCAACAATACACTTTTGTCATAAAGTAGTCTTATTACGTTACTAACATCCTATCTTCAATCATTAAGTTACCGATAGAGCTCAGAGTAGCATCATAGTTAATTTCAAATACACATCTAAGGTGATCAAAGCGAATATCTTGGATATTTAAAGATTTCGTTATTTATTTATTTACTTGACTTCTGATATTGCTGGAAATAACATTAACTTTTTAATTTTAAATGAATTATGGAAGAAGATGTGTAAGACGCTTACTCACTAAAACCCCTCTCTTCGCCACGTGTTACACCTGGAACTGTCAAGAATCAATATTACTTCAGGTGCACCAGCAATCTACAGCCATCTCATGTCGTTTCAGTCTCTCTTGACACCGTCTCTCTTTCTCTCTCTTTTTTCTCTTATGTTCATTATAATTTATAACCTTTATTGGGGTCGTTTTCTAAAATGGATTTATTGAAATCTAGATACATATTATCATTCTAAATAGAGTATATAGTTAATATCCAATAACAGTTTTTTTTTCGTTATAAGGAAATAAAATAATTTTTCTATACTAGTGACGTCACAGTTTATCGGTAGACGGTCTGTACTAATAGTAGAGCTGACAACGTCGCAATCACTTTGTTGTGTCTTTGCTGTCATTCGTTAGTTGTCGGGTTTCGCCACTTTGTCGATTTCAACTAAAGATATTATAAGTATCTGTATTTTCAACGAACTCAGAAGGAGTTGTTACTGAATTTGCGAAGTCTGTCTGTATGTATGTCGCATTTTTGTCAAATTCTGAAATTTTGACTTCAGATTTCTACATCAAAAACTAAAGACGACGTGGTATCTTCGATTTTTGATAACTCTTCGAGAGCATGGTCAAAATCAGTGGCGGTTGGTGACCTAACTTCAGGTGGTGCCAAAACTACGTGTTCTTCGCTTGATTGGTTTGTTTCTGTATAATCTGACAATTTTAACCAATCAAGCGACGATCACGTGGTTTTAGCACCACCTGAAGTTAGGTCACCAGCCGCCGCTGGTCGAAATGGCGGCCGAAAATTGGAAAATTTTCAAAAACTTTTTTTTTTACTTTAGAATCGTATTCTACATTAAAAAATAAGACAATCGTGTACTTTTAGTTTTTTGATACCACCTCGGGAACATGGTCAAAATGGCTGCCGAAGTCTGAAAAAAGTAACAAAACGGAGTTCGTTGTTATGCTTTGTATTCCCAGATGTTTTACGTCTGTTATTGACCATTGTTTTGTGGTTTACTGGTTAGCTTATTTGTATAAAACTTTGTAATACTCTCATAACCTCAATAATTCGAAAATCAAACTTTTAAGCGCCTTCTATAATTAGCTTCGAATCTTAACCATCATAGCGACAGCATCCGCATCCTGTGCTCACAAGCAAGCGCTTCAGTTTTCAGCGTTGTCATATCGTCAAAGATTTGTGACGTCACAGGAGTGGTGGGAAAAGTTTTTAAACTTTAAATTGAACAAAATAGTGAAAATAGAAGCAGAAAAAACTTGAGAAAAAGCCAGCGTTAATTTAAAGCTAAAGCAACCCAAATAAGCAAAAATTATATTTTAGGAAACGACCCCACATTTCAATTTCTTTTGAAATATATCATACAGTCAAACATTGTGTCTGTCGTTAGATGTCGGTCTAGTTGCTGTTACCTGTGATAGATACCTTTCCATTAAGTATTGTAGGCTCGGCGCTTTCCCCTCGTCGAAGTATACGCACGTGTCTTCATTGTCTTCTCCAACCCTCTTTGCATTTGAAAGGATCCCTGGCCGATTAGTATCTGCGCCAACAACCAGTCCTCCCGCGTTTGCTTCTCATCTTTATTACCACCTTTCCAGGCTTATTTCTTGCCTTTCGTTTCAATGCTTTCATTCCATTTTTGTTCATCTGATCATGCGTGTGTTTCCTTTCGTACAGGAGTAAGTTTATAGGAACTGTTGCCGTTATTATTTTTTAATCCGAGTACCATATAATCGCGCAGGCCACCTTCTTGGCAGGGCTGTGAAATCGGGACCTTAGACGCCATGATGTTTAGGGGCATGTATAGTTAGGAGTTTGGCGGAGTCACCTCCATTGCACTACTCGATTTTTCTTTATAAAGCAGATAAGGAAAACTGTAAGAAAATAATTGGGGGCGTTTACATACCTAGTCAGTAATAAAGTTTTGACCCACATATTTCTACAATCTCAATAAACTGAGAAAACAAATGTGTTATTTGAAGTCATTGCTGAATATAAAAGCGTCAGAAACCTTGTGATCAAATTGTAAATAATTATGAAACGTAAGTGCAGTCATACACCAACGACAATTTTGCACAATCCAGATACCACACAAAACTGGCCAATCTTGCTCTGAGTGAATTCTAGCAATTATAAAAAGCTGTTAGGGCCTGAATTTAAGGTAACCCTAGCCGAAAACAGAAATTGCATATGCAAGGAAACCTTGGAACGAGTGATTAGTAAAGACCTCGCTTACCAAAGAAGAAAAAGATCATCTCATTCTACGCTTAAAAAGTAAGGAAAAAGAAGCAAAGTTGCTTTCTTGCCGGTAGGTACGCAGATAACAAGTGCCGCAGAATTGTTTTTACAGACGAAAAAGGTTTTACAATTGAAGAATATCTAAACAAGCTAAATAATAGAGTGTACGTTCATAGTGGTACTGAAACTGCTGAAAAGGTCTGTCGAGTGTAATGAAGTTTCTTGTTTGGGCACCACTAAAGTTTATTTTTCCCGAGAAGGTGTCAAGTGTATAAAAGGACATTTAGTGCTACCCTTCCAACAAGACTTACCACCGGTTCATAAAGCAAAGTCTTCACAAGAATGGTCTCGTCCGCAAAATATTGATTTTACTAAACATAAAGATTGGTCCTCATCAAGCCTAGAACTGAATGCTTTGGATTGCGAAATTTGGTCGTTTTTAGAGAAGAAGCTGCAGACTCCCAAAATCTGCAGAAGTCGTGCGTACTATGTACTATCTTGAAAAACCCGACTTTTTCCTGTGTTTCGATTTCGAGTTTCCGTCGTATTATGGCTTTATATATTCGTAGTTTACTTAACATATTCAACATAGATATTGTATTCTAAAGCTTGAAATGTTCTGTTTCAATATTAGTACTACTTTAACGTTTTTCTATATATATGGAAAATTTTGCGTTTTTAGTAGAGTGTTAAAAACGTCCGATAACAATTTCGAATATAAGTAGTTTCTCTATTAATTGCTTCGGGAGGAATTTTTTCAGGACCAAGGACCTTTCCGTTTTTTTTCTTGGCTGCCTTCTCAAGTTCCTCCAAGGTAAACACATCGTCATGTTATGTTGTTGGAATACTACTAGCTACTCTTCTTCTTTCCATCGACGAACAGGGTTTCAAAAATTTTCTTCCTTTTGAAAGGTATATCGTAGAGCAACCTATTGTTCATTCCTTTGATAACAATTTCGTAACCATTTCCTCAGATTACTCAGCTCTTTACATAACTTGACCCAGTGTATTCTCTTCGATTTGTTGATTTTTTCACGCAGCTCTTTATTTGAATTCTTATACTCCTTTCTATGCTCTGCCAAAATTTTGTCTTTGTAGTTTGTACTTTCCTCCAAAACGCTGTTCTTCAATCAATCATTTTTATGGTCCACCAATGTGGTATTCCATCTCCATGTTACAGCCTCTCGAGGCATTTTTACATGCCTTCTTTAATACTGCTACGCATTTTGTGTGTTATGTTTTTTCAGACTCGCACAGTCCTTCTTTTCGTGCTATGGGCGAGTTTTCACTATCCATGGTTAAATAGATTAACTGTCAATTGTAACTCTATTTTGAAATCCTCTCAATCGACTATTTTTTGACCACCCCTGCACGTTCGGTTGCTTTTTATATTCATGTTATCTGATAATATATGTACCAGTATTCTATCAAGTTTTCGTCAAGTAAAACATCTCAGTTTAGGATTTCTTTGTTATTTTTGGCCTTGAAAGAGTGACATCATTAAGCGACTGCTTATCTCCTTCAAATTAACCTTGCGCTCATCCAGGAAGGGGGATCCTCATATAGATGATTTGGCGTTTATGTTCTCTCCCCTTGTTTCGTACACTGTTTATTATATTGTTCACTGTTTGCCTATACACATTGAGTTAATATTCGGCGACAGGTAACAACAAAAAACAAAAAAGTTTCTGAAATTAAGGCATAATGTAAACTTCTAATTTCGCGTTCAACACTTCCACCTGTTTATTTACACAAAATATACCGACGTCCACTCTTATGTCCTTGATCTATTTACTTCCCTCACCTCCTTTTTATTTGTCTTTTACGAGTATTTGTCTGCACGTCGCGTACGCCAATTCGTGTGTCGCTCTTACCTTCCCTAAATTAGTTTGCAATACTTTCATAGCATGCTGTTCGATTTACTTTTCTATTTGCCCCCTTAATTAGGCATCTGGCAGTGTCCGCTCTATGGTTACTGGCATTTGCATGCTGTGGAATCCTTGGTCCCATAATTCAGGTATGCATTCCTTCGAATATTTTTTAATCTAACCTCCAACTTAACTTCTAACTCAATACCTAACCAAATTGTGTTGGTAACTAGGTAAATGCTAATCGCAGATTGATTCCATTTTTACTTTTTATTCATGTTTGCTAAATTTTCAGCACGGCTTTTGCGTTAACCTGTGGTGTACCTTCGTGGATAATCACTTAATTGGCTTTTTTTTGGAATTGTTTAACAGAAGAATTTTACTTAGAATTTTTTCAAGATATTTTACGCAAACTATTGAAAGATTTTTGTTAGCCACAAGCCATTGTTATGTAGGTACTGTCAGCAAGGCCCATTCTGCTCTTTAGGGCACTCAGTATTTAAACGAAATTTGTTCAATTCGAAGGAATGGTCTTTGTGGTCTTATTAATTGATCCCCAAAGCCTTCAGATCTTACACTATTAAAGTTCTGTTTTTGGGGTTGGATGAAAAATCAGGGTTGTAAAGTACAGATGAATTGTATTTTGAATGCACGGCCCGCGTAAACAAACAGTATTACTAAGTCGAATGAGCAGTATGCAATGTTTGGAAACTTCAATCTACTTAACTATAGTTGTTTTTAAGTAATAAATGAAAATTAAATATAAAACTGATTCTAACAAAATTGAAAACTACATTTTCAAAAATCAAAAGCTATTGCATAACCTAAAAAATAATTTACCGCATTTTTCTTAAAAACTGAGAATATGATTTTAAAAAATAATAAATAGATAAGCAGAAATAAAGCAGCACACTAAGTCCTAATACTTGCCACTTAGTTTGTAAAAAAAACTCCATTATTACAAAAATGTGGTTCAGATATCAAACTAAAAGTCACTTTCTTAAGTTGCTCGGTCTTGGTAACTTACCTTTCTTATGTTTGACAGTAACAACTTACTTTTTGAATCTTCCTGATTTAATTGTTACCAGTCATTTTTTGATGATCACAGACTCAGGCTTTTACATTTTTGCAACAAGATTGTTTTTTGATTGATTTATCTTTATTATCGCTATTATTAAGAAGACACTGTTAAATTGCTCAGGTTTTATTTACACTTTGGAGACTTACACAAAAACATTTTTCTAACCTTTAATCTTAACTCAAGCAATCTCACATACCCATATCTACAAGAATGAAGTCCTGGAAGCTGAAGCGGATGGAGACTGTGGACTGTACGAGGGTGGTCTGAAAAGTTTTGGACCTAACAAAGATACAAGACATTTTTTCTGAAAATTTTTTTATTTTTCAACATAGTCTCTTTGTAACTCTACACACTTCTCCCAGCGATGCTCTCATCTCTGTAACCCGTCCAAATAGTACTCGGCATTTCTCTCTGCAAAATAATTGTTCACGAAGGTGATTGCCTCTTCATTTGACGAAAATCTTTGTCCTCCGAGCGCAATTTTTAGATGAGGGAACAAAAAGAAGTCGCTTGGGGCTAGATCTGGTGAGTAAGACGGAAGGTCAAGCAGTTCAAACCGTAATTCGTGGATTTTCGCCATGGCAACCGCTGAGGTGTGAGACGGTGCGTTGTCTTGGTGAAACAGGATTTTCTTTTTCTGCAAATGTGGCCGTTTTTTCGCAAGTTCTGCCTTCAGCTTGTCAAGTAATGATGCATAGTATGCTCCTGTAATGGTTTTTCCTTTTTGAAGATAATCGATTAAAATAACTGCATGACTATCCCAAAAAACAGTCGCCATCACTTTCCCAGCCGAAAAAACAGTTTTTGCTTTTTTTGGAGCCGGTTCCCCCTTTGCAGTCCACTGTTTGGACTGTATTTTTGTTTCGGGCGTATAATGGTGTATCCAAGTTTCATCTACAGTAATTAATCGGCGCCAAAACTCGGATTGTGACCCATTTAAGCTAAAATGAGGCGTAAGACAAGGTGACTTCCATTTATTTATAGCCATATTAGAATGAATTTTCACAGAAATGAAATAGGAAGATAAAGAAATAAAAATAGCAACATAGAAATTGATAATCTCAGATTTTCAGATAATTCGGTGTTAATAGCCGAATGCAGGAACGACCTGGAAGGATTGATTAAAAGTTAAAGTTAAAGGGAGCAGAAGGTATGGTTTAGAAATCAATTTCCAAAGAACAACCACTAGAAAAAACAGAACTAAATGTGAGATAAAAGCAGAAGGATACAAAATGAAAAGAGTAGACAAAGTTACATCCTAGGCGAAATATATTATCATTTAGTAAAAGAGCAGAAAGGAAAATAAAAAAGAATACAGTCAGCGTGGAAAAACTATTGGCCATGGAAAAGTATACCAAATAAAAGTAAAATAACAATGACTATAAAAAGAAAAGTTTCCAACACTACTATGACTAACATACGGCAGAAAAACGTAAACATGGAACAAAAAGTTAAAAAAAACAACTAAGAGTGGCTCAGGTAAAAATGGGAAGATCAATTCTAATACACTTATAAGAAATAAAAAAGAGTCAGTATGAATTGTAAAGAACTCAAGTGGAGACACCGGAAGATAGTTACAAGATGGAACCACAAGAACGAAACAGAAGAAAGGAACGTTCACACGACAGATAGGGAAAGGAACTAACAGGCCAGAAAAAGAAAACTGTAAGAAAAAGAAGGAAGCTTGTACCCAACGCTGAGAGGAATACCAGCTATGATAATGATGATGCAACTTGTAATATAGTTATGATGGATAACTTATGAACACTGTTGTCGAAATCGAAAAAAGAAGAGCTAGTTAACTTTTGTTTTCAATACACATGTGACATGCATTATTAAGAACGAGTAATCCATAAAATTTATATTCTTGGTTTGCCCATGGGCAGAATGATGTAAGACTGCATTTGAAACCTACTTTTATCAATATCATATGGGCTACAGTGTTTTATTTCTACTACTAAATTTGGAAACTGATTTTGAAATTCAGCAAAAGTATTCAGAACAGAATATTACCAGTTACCATTAATCTTTTTATCATTTCTAAAGTAGCTTTAATCATAAGACTTTTCTGTTCTTGAGTGAAAACCATGTTTATCAAAAATAACTACTTTTTAAGTTTTTAAAGTGGTAGCAAACTTAACTCCCCATATAAACAGTTTTGATATCTGTCTCTTCATATTAGAGCATAATATAATAATAATTTTAATCATTTATAATACATTAAGGTTACATACAGATTTTTCAAATTAGAAATTATGTGAGTATGTAATCATAATATTGGAAACAATTGGTAATGAAAACATCAGCAGATTTATTGTCATAATTCATTAGCATTAATTACAATGAATGCAATACACAAATAACTAAACAGAAACTTAATCCTTACTATGATTGTAATTAGCATAATAATTGCTAAATTAGAGATTATCGACACTAAAGTTTAATTTTTTGAGTTTCATTAAAAATCTTAAAATTTCTTTTCATATTTTTTTTCTATTTATGTATGAAAGTTATAAACAAAAATGAATGTTTTATGAGTATTCATTCATAGATTTAACAATAATTAGCTTACTATTGAGAAATTAAATAGGGAACATTTGAAATAATTTCTAAAAACTCCATGATATGGTTCAAATTCATCAACTTAAAACCCAGTTTTTAAAATGATTCAGTTTTGGAAATTTGACTTTAATAACTACTGATATCAACTTGGTATCGGTATCAATACTTTTGCATCTTGAAATTAAAGTCTTCTTGTAATTAAAAACTTTGGGTTCTACATTTCTCCAGCAGAATTATTACTTCTCATCTTTATAATTACAACATGAAAAACATTTTTAAATTCTTCAAAATTTATTTAAGCTTTAAAAAGTTGTACAAAAATATCAGTTTTTAACCTAAGAATTCTACTTATTAATTACTACATATAAAGATTTGCAAGATACATTTTATTCAATTACCACAAATCCAGGATGGAAATGAGGAAATTTTGAAATCACTTTATATACATTTTGACCAGGACTTAAAGTGTTTCCAGTTTGATTATGGCACACTAATTTATAATCAAGAGCTAATTTTTTTAATTCAACTCCTTGTCGTAACAGTTCTTTAAGAGCTGAGATCATGTTTGATTTTAATTCATCAAACACAAAATTTCCTGTAAAACCGATTGCTATACTGTTATTCTTTTGAAAGTTCTGAACATCCCATCCACGTCCAGCGTAGATGTTTCCATCACCACCAATTAAAAAATTATGTCCAATATCTGGCATTTGGTTTGTTACGTGCATCGATTGAATTTGCTGCATAACTGCAGAACACTCAATAAAGTCTTTACAAACTCTTCCTCCTGTATGTGAAATAATAACGTATTCTGTTGGATGATGTAGAGGTTTGGTGAAATTTAATGCGGGTCTTCCACCCCACTCCTTTTTTGAAAATGCGTAGTGTTTTCCTAACGTTTTTCCCAACTCATCCCCGTTTACATGATTGATGTTGTTGGAATCTACATCAGTGATGCTATTGTTCGACGTTAAATTCAAAGACACTGCAACTGTAACTAGAACCGTCGTTAACATTGTGAAGAATATTAGTATGTAAATTATCAGTCTTTTATAAGGTATCGATAGTGTAATTGCAGTTGGGTTGGGTTTTTCCGGTGGATTGTTTGTATCTGTAGTGGTTGTAGATTTTGCTAGAAAAAAAATATGTATTAGATTAGTTATTATAGAAAATAAAATTTGCGAAATGGCCAATAATCAATTTATAAATATCGGTTTAGTATTTTAATTCTTTGTTACTAAAAGTAAGAGTATGGCTATTATATGGATATTTTAACCAAAATAGTGTCCAATTTGTTGAACTACAGATTACACACAAAAACAGCTAATATTTGCAGGCTGAATTATAAATATACATAAATTATTGTTTTTTTAGAAATTTTATAAAAATATTTATGCAAACAATTCAAATTCTGAAGCTGAATCAACGCGTACTGTTTATTTGAATTAAGTCTTCTTTACACAAACAAATTGTAAAGGTTCCGGCTGATGCTAACGTAAATGCAAAATTGAAACAAAAAAGTATACTCAATGTACTTGAAAATTCAATCTTTTGTAAATCCCGCAGTTATGTAAAAATTAAAAATGATTAGCGTTGTAAAAGTGAATTACTTTAGGGTAAAATTGCTTTTCTTATAACTAGAACCACTTTAGAAAAACGACAGTAATAACTTTTGTTTTATAAGTAAGACGTGTTTTTCCGTCGAATTCTATAGTTTTATTTTTCTTTTCGTATCTTAATGTATTCATCTTTTTTAGAATTTAAACTGTTTTAGTAAGTGATAAGAAATGAAGTTACATTTAGAATCTTTGGTACACCCTATATAGCTAAAAACAATAAAATATATTGTAATTCGCTCATTTTAATTGTAAATGAAACACCTTGTATATTCTAACGGGTTATTATTTCTCATTCGTTTATAATGTCATGCAAAGTAGAATTATATTGATCTAGACCTTTTAATTTCGATATTATTCTTGTTTTTAGTGGAATTTCATCAAACTTTCGGGTACGCTCCTGTATAATAAACCAAAGTTAGTATTAGTATTTAAAAAATTCTTAACAAAATGGTCATGTTATACAAGGTGTTCAAGAATTGTAAACCGTAATTTCCCTCTACTTTCTTTGTATCGGAACGCCCTGCATCCAGGCTATTGTTTAATATTTTGTTGATTAAACGATGAGTAAGTAGGCAGCAATTTTCTAATTGAAACTGTAATTTTTGCTTTACAGCTGTGTACAAAATAAAAAATGTATTATGTTCATTCTTTCAACTTAACAAATTTTGTTTCAGTAAGAAATTGTAGGTAATCTTATCAAATGTCATAAAAAAAATAATTTCTGTTCTTAGCGTGAGTATTAAAACGTTCCTGTTATTAATGAAATGAGATGCAGCAAAACGTTGTAAAAATCTAATGGAGAAATAATCTCAGTTCTGTAAAATTACGAATATATCTCAGAATTCCCAGTTTCCTTATTTACTAAAACTGTATGTTGTGGTTTTAACTTGATAAGAAAGTGTTGACTGTTGATTATCTCAAACATATTTGCTTTCATTTCAATATTATTCTTTAAACCTTCTTATTTATAAAATTATTAGTTTTGTTGATTCCTAGCAGATGTCGTTGTGTTAAGAAAATGTTACGCTTATGATAAAGTGTAAAAAGTTGCGCAATTAACAACTTTAACAAATTTAAACCTATTTTTAAATTTTTTTAATACCGACATTAATGCAAAATCTCTTGGAATATGAAAATATGGCTCGCCTCTGACTGGTTATAGGTACTCCGTATCAAACGCTCTTACGGTATCTCCTTTGAAGTTTAGGACTATTGTTGAAGAATCTTTGATCAGTTATGAAGAGTAGAGTTTTAGTTAAAGAGGAACACATTTAAATAATATAAAACTATAGAAGTTGTAAATAAATATAATTAAAGTGAAATAAAATTATCATTAAAAAATTTACACAACTACAACACAAAAATTAAAATAGAAGCTTTGAAAAGCAATAAATTAATATCACAATGTAGCAGGTGTCAGAGATATACGGACATGCTCATAAAGTCTACGGAACAGAATCAAACTCTGTTAAATGTGCATCAAATCATTTTAGCTAACTATACGAAACCAGCAGTAGCAAAATCAAAATCAACAAACAATCAAAAAAAAAGAAATGACATAAAAAAGACACTGAAACTAGAAAATTCACATCCAATCTGACTACAAAATTATACAGCAACGTAGTCGGTAACAGCGCTTACCCTCGTACAAATAAAGCAATTGATGTAAAAAAATCTTTAAATCAAGAATGACCTGGTTAAAAAATGGAAATAGACGCTTGCAAACCTAACTAATTATGAACAAAGATACAGGGTTAGCCAAAAGTCTGGATACAGTCTTATTGTAGCAATACCGATAGAATTAGCGAAATAATAACTCTTGGGGGATATATTAGTTTATCTTATCTACATTCTGGCAGGAAAAAATTAATTTAATTATCGAATTTTGATTTAAGCTCTGATCATTTAGTAATTATATTAACGCTGAGTGAGAGAATTACGCCAAAAAGAAGCAAAACCTACCTTAACCAACTATTTGACAAAGTTTACAAATATAACTATAAAGCAAAATTAATCTAAACGTTCCGTTTCAAACCAAAGATCAATTTGAGGAGGAAGTCGAAAACTTCATTAAGATTGTTCAACAAGCTGCCTGGAATAACACCAAAGAAGTATCATGCATAACGGTGGGTAACAATTACCTAGTAAAGATACAAAATCCTGCCTCAAATAAAAAAAAGCCTGAAGAAGGTGGCATCAAATCCGAGATCCTACCGATAAAAATATTTTTAACGAAAAGACTCAAACATTTAAACGCGAAATATTAAGACTAAAAGAAGAATATATGGAAAACTATTTAACACTAGCTAACCTATTTAGATATAACCAAGATAGGAAGGCCGCAGAAGTCATCATCCAACTGAAGCTAAATCATACAGACTACTAGTATTACCAATTGTTTTAAGATTGTTCGACAATTTTTTTGCGGTAAACTCAAAAGAATAAAAAATTAATGCTAAATAAGCAATTTGGATTTAGATGCAAGCACTCGACCATGGTCCAATATTAGAGAAAGTGCTGCCCAAGCATTTGATAAAGTGCGGCTTATTCATAAGCTAAACGAAATGTTACCTACACAATTTGTAGCATTTATACAGTTTTACATTTCTGGTAGACTGTTTAAAGTAAACCAAGAATATTTTTATTCAAAACTTAGAGAAATTACAGCAAAAGTTCGACAAGGCAGTACCGTACTTGCTTTATACATGCGACACTCAGAAGATTGAGAATGCAACGCTAGTAATTTTTGCAGACGATATAGTCATCGTGGATACAACGTAGAAAAAGCCACGGTGAATCTACAAAAAGCAACTAAACACATCATTGGATGGACAAAAAACTAAGAATTAACTACTTTATCATCAAAACCATAAACAATGAGCTAACAATAATTACCAATGATAAGATTATCCCTTGTAGAAACTTTACAAAATATCTAGGCATGACATTAGATGCCAAACTAAAATGGAAGAAGTTAATACATAACAAAATATTAACATATGGAGAGATTCTTAAACCAATCTGAGTGTATATCATTTAGTTGTAAGGATGTCCCATATTAACAGGATTTAGAATTTTCAAAATAAAGTGCTACAGAATACTATAATTGAGACCTAGACATTACTACTAAATATGAAGTAAGCTATATAACCAAGATAAGGTAGGGGTGATCAACCTCTTAGACAATGGCAAACAGATCTGTAGACTGAAGAGAACTAAATCGTTTGAGATGGTGCTAAAAGCATAGCGTAACAAATAAAGAAAAAAACTTTAGGATACCAATGGTATATGTTAGTATTTAATCTGTAGCTTAAGATTTATTAGAATTAAGTTGATGGTTACTAGAGAGAAAATTTATACTCTTTCCGAGAAAGCAGGAGTAAACTCAAAAATCTTTTTCAAGGGGTGATGTGCATGATCAACTCATCAGTAGTAAGAAACATTATTATCTTGTAAATTCTATGATTATGACCTTATTAAATTAAATTTTTATATTATCTCCAAGCAGATGGATTAGAAGAACGACAGGTAAGAATAGTAATGTTTAGTGATCGTAATGATTGATAAAAGAGTCAACTATCGTTAAAAAATGCTTTGATGAATGTTATAAGATTAAATCAATATTACAATAAAAGATTCCACGTTAATAATTGCAGTTCTTAAGGTTTCTAATTAGTTTATAATTTACATAATACAAAAAGAATATTTCTATGGTTTTATGATGATTATTTTAAAATATTAGTAAATTTTCATTTTAGAAACTAAAGGTAGCGCTATAAAGTTATACATAATGCAGATTTGTGTAAAAGATAAATGGATGTTTTTTAACAAATTTTATTTTATACTTGCAATTAGATAATTTATTACTTACAAAAATATTGTGTCCGGAAGTTTAAAATAAATAAAATTACATTTTTAGGAAATCAAATGACGTCATGACGATCTAGTTTTATGATAAAAACAAGTGGTTTACATTATAAATTGTTTGCAGGTTTTATGAAAATTATTTTGAACATATCTCGATTAAACGAATCATCCAAACATCTCGTTTTTAAAATAATGAATAGCTACAAGATCTTGTTCATAATCAAAATCTCATTAGAATGTGTGAAACTGCCTCAGATAATTAAAAATAGCTAGTCAGAGTATCGAAAAGGATTTTCATTATTTTTTAAAACTAGTAAGTAATTTGCATATTCCTACAAAAAATTCTGCAGGCGAGGTATAGGAAGTATAAGTAATGTAAGTTATTCTAATGGCCTACTATATAGAATATGACAATGACAATGAGTATTCTGAAAGAAAACTGGAAATTTACCTCTATTTACTCTTGAGTTCAAATTTGCAAAATCAACTACAATTACACAAGTAGGCGCGCTACCGGAAAACAGGTATGAATGAACCTTGTTACTATGTTTGGTTTTTCCAAAAAAAGTCATTCTTTTAGTTAATAATATGCATAAATGTTTATTGATTGATTTGATTAAATAAAATAATAAATGATTTTTAGTATGTACTAACAAATTGAAAACGAAGATTCATTTTTAATGTTCTCTATTTTTTAAAATTACCATTAAGAAAAACAAATCTGTTCAGGGTCACGTTGTGTTATTTCAAAATTTATTTTTTCCGTAAACGGTTTGTAACCAACATAATTATTCTAACTTATTTACCTCGAATTAATATTTATTCAATTTTTAACAATAATTGTAGTTAGTACGTAGTAATTTGTCTCACAGGAATATCAATAATTGTTATTATTATTTCTATATAAGTTCGTTCAATTTTGATTTAAATTCAATATTCAACAAAAATTATATATTAATAACAAAAATCTAAACTTATTCTTCACTAATAAAAGTTATAAGTGATAATAATATTATAAGGAAACTAATAAATTTATTGCTCACCTCTGTAACAGCACTGATCGAATTCACTTTTCTTGTGGCGACGTTGTGAATTGACTCTTTTTATAAGCTTCATATTTTAAAAGTAATTCCCCCAGAAAGATAAAGAAAACAAAATAAAAAACTATATTCATAGGTCGGAACAAAACATTGTTTACATTTCAACTATTTCATAAAGTAAACTTTCTCATACATAGAACGTTTCGTATGGGATGCTTGGCTACGACTAAATTATTTATTCGGCTATTTTCAGTTATTTTCAGGTTATTTTATACACGTACGCGTACGAGTAAGCTCACCTTTCTATTTATCTTAACAATAATTGGGTTTCAGGTGAAGCGAAAGGAAGTACGTAGTTTGTTTTTTCTACAGAAATATTCAAACAGTTAGTACAGACAGATAATTGATAAAATAGTCAATAACGAATTTTCATTATTTGGTTGTCCTTGGATGTCATTTAATTATTCAAATTTTTATTTTGTTGCAATTAGTATTATTAATGATGGGCAATCTATCCTTATATTAAAGAGATCGTAAATCACCTTATTATTCCGATTTCCATCTTTACCACAAGATAATTTAATTATTTTATTGATTGTTGTAGTATACTGGTTTGCCAATTATAACCAACCTTGGAACATGTTTGTTGTTTGTCTAAATAGACTTGATACTCGAAATTCAATTGTCTATGATATTATAGGTAAACTGGATTTGATTTATTTATTGATATTCCGTTTGTGTTATCTGCAGATTATTTTATGTATCGTATGAATTTTAACTGTCCTGAATTTGTATCAATAGAGTAATGTCTATTTCTATGAAATGTATGATTTGTGTTAGTCAATGCCATTGCTTTTGATTATTTCAAGTCCTACTATCAGTTTCTATTTCTTCTTATTCAATTTCTTTTTATAAATTCTTTATATCATTGTAAGTGATGGTTAATCTAAGCAGAAAGTTGTTAAAATAGACGCTCCAAGTAGGGATCGCCCTATAGCAGATAAAGAACATTAAAAGAAAAACTAGATAGACAAAAGTCAGAAAAATGCTAACAAAAATTAATTGTCCAGAACATTCATGGTAAATAAAACTATAAAACAAAATAAAAAAGCTAAAGATAAAAGAACAAAAAAGAAACAAAAAAGAAAGAATAATAAAAATGATTTCGGTACCATATGTGAAAGAACTAGCAAAAAAATACCAAAGTTTTTGAAAGTACACCATATAGATAGGTAGTAAGCAAGAATAACAACAATATGAAAACAATTTCATAAAATGAAAAATAAAATCATCAAAAGCAAAAACCAAAAGACCAAAACAATATCTAGAAAATAGTATAAATGAACACAAAGTAAGACTACTAAAATACAGCACTAAAAAGACCAGCACAAGAAAACAACCGTCATTTTAATTTCAACCTAGAAGAAGTCAAAATCTTAAACACAGAAAAAACAAATGAAAAAAGAAATGTTAGAAATGACACAGAATAATAAAATAAACTATAGCGAAAATAATATAAACAGACTATACAATTTCCGTACCTTATCACTCGAAGACAGGCTAGCTTATAAATTTGCACTATAATAAACTTTACAGTTTTAAAATTTTTGTAAGTTGTTAATTGTCGTTTTCAATTTATTGTTATTAATATCTAATTAGATAACTTGTATATGCTGTTCAAATTCTTCAAAACTAACCAAGAAGGCTTTTTGGAGATAAATAACTTGCATTTCTGAGATTTTTATTTTTTAAAATGAAGAAGTGGACGTTTTGGGCAAGCTTGAATTGGAACAAGTTAGTCGGTGAAAAAGAGACAGGGAAAAAATATCCACAGTGGTTGGGAAAAGGGAAGACAAGGGGAAAATGAGAAGACAACGATCACATTTTCAAATTTAACTGGATTGATCCACGGGGACTGTGACGAATGTGACAGCGGCGTTTGCAAAATGTGAAAATCGAAGGGAAGTTGAAGCACTTATTGATGATGAAGACAGTAACAAAAACATACCAATCGTAAACTATTAAAAACTCAATATTATCTATTGAATCAGAAACAGAACGTATTGATAAATACTACAGAACAGACTTTCCTAAAAAAACAGTATCAACTGGAACCAATATAATGGGCGTTTACTCGTTAAATAAAACTTTTGTAAATACCAGGGTATTTTCCCAAAACTGTGTAATATAAAAAAATCGTTTTAGATGAAAACAGGAAGATTTAAATATTTAAAACGAGAAAATATTCTGGAGTTTAAACAACTTTTCCAATGGTGTTTTGGTATTGTACTGCATGTAAGTATTTTGAAATCAAAACATTAGTTACACACAGAACAGAGATAAAACTCATCTCTATTTGTTACGTGATAAAAAAAATAAATAAAACATTTAACAACTGAACAAAAAACAATTACTCAACATACTAAAAAATAGACCTGAGTTTTTTAACTCATCTTCATCGATTTCCTCTTCACTTTCATTCTGCATTATTGAGTTTTCATTACTGCTGTTATGATTTGACAATTTATCACTACTTTCGAGTTCGACTATGATATCAGTGACAGTGTCAATATTTTCCAGTTTTTTATCAGTTTGAATAATTAAATCTTCGTTTGCACTTAGATCATCATTTCGAGCCATTGTTAGGCCATCATCTCAGAATGATGACCTTGTAGGAAATTAAATAATCTCCAGTTGCAAGATAACTTTTATGCAATCTTTTCGCGTTTTTAGTTGTTAATTTGCCTCTTCTTTTATTATAAATAAATGCAAATGTGCTGAAAGTTCTTTCAGTGGCTGCAGAAGTAACCAGAACACTCAATACTCTCATAGGTACTTGAGATAAGGAAGTAACTTCGCAATGTCTTCACCATGTTACTGATGCAGTGGAGTCAAACATACTTTTTGTCAGAATCCAGATCTGGCACGATAATCAGCTAAATCATTCATGATTGAGAGTGTAACTTTCATTTTAGTCGCCACTTTGAGTATGAATTCTATTCCATTAATATGGTAAAATTAAAGCCTTGACTAGATGGATCTAAAATAGTTGTGGCATAATGTAAGAGTGACAAGACGAGGAGAAAAGCTTCAATAATCTTCTTTCCTTCATCTTTGTTGATTGTTTGTCATTCAGTTTTTCTTCAAAATGAGACTAACAGAACTACCCCAGCCTGTTCTTCCAGGTAGCTTGGGTGATACTTCAGTATTTCTTTCTTTTAATCTTTATAGCAATTTCCGTTACACTGAACATAAATTTTCTTACTGATTAATAATTCAAAATATTTCTACAAAATAAATAAAGTCCATAGCAAAAGAAGATCTTAACATTTTAAAAAACTCAATTCAGAATGGATATTTGACTAGTGTAGTGACATTAAAGCTCCAGTGTCAAATATTACATTTGCTAGTATTTGATTATGAAAATGCGGAAAAATACGCAATTGCACATGCTTTTAGTTATAATGTGACCTTTCTATCCTAGTTAGACGAATCTCATTTTTACTAATCTTGTAGTGCGTATTTTTGCATATTTTGGAGAAGTAGTGCACAAACGCACATTTGTGCATATTTTATGGAATAAAAGCATGAGAAATGAATATTTTCCAAACATCATTGAGACTTATCAAAAGTCTTGATTTTAAGAATCAGGGAATTCGATAACAGTCTCATCAAACCTGAACTTTTCAAGGTTGGATATTTTAATGTGCTAAAAACGGACGGATGTAATGATAAGAAAACAGTAGTGACATTAATTATCATATGTTTTCTTTTTGTTTTTTTTATTAACAATCTGTTAAGTGATCTTATGACACAGTGTGTTTAATAGACATCTTAATTTATTACACTCAAAAGCGTCAAGATTTAATTAAAAATTGAAAATAGGTGGCATACACTGCCCTATACGTTGATTATAAGGCATATTCCTGCATAAACTGGTACAATTAACACTAAATTAAATTTAGACCAATTCTTAAACTGCAGTTGTTTATAATCTCCTAAATAATTGCTATTAATAGTTTTAAGAATTAATTAAATGTAAAACTATAAAAGGAAAAGTTATTTATAGTATATCTAACTTTTGACGAAATATTGCCCGTTACAGAACTGGAAATGGTGCTACTGACGACACTGCGACGATACTTGAATAAAATTAATATCAGTAGTACCCTGTTTTCTAATTTCTCTTTTATTATTCACTGCTCTCTGCAATATTGGCAGTCTACAAAAATATCACTTCTCTTTTCATGTAACTCCTATACCTAGTTTATCTTTAGGCTTCCCCATATTAATTAAATTCAGTAATAAACAATGTTTTTTATATTTCATGAATCATGAGTAAAAAATTTTTTGGGGTCATAAGTAGAGGAAAATCTGTAAATAGGTATTTACCTGGGTATGTACCAGAATTAATGGGTATTCAATTAATTATTTATTTAGTATTTATTTAAAACATCGTATTTTCGGGTAGATAAATCGAAATCTGTTAATACCGGGTATAGACCCAATTCTTATTTACCAACCCATCAGCTATTTTCCTATCGCTCATCACTAACTGGAACCTGAGCATACGGATGCATATCAGAAAGCACTGATGATGATGGTGAAGAATCCAAGTGAAAGTGCATTTTGTGGTCTTGCATCATTAGTACAACTATTTTCTGGTCAGGCAAGGGTGTCTGGAAATGAAAATGCACATCGCTGTATCCTCTTTACTTTGTCATATCATGCCACAGTACTACATATGGAAAGATTAAAGAGGAAACCAGCATACGAGGGCGGTTCAATAAGTACCCGTGTTAGAAATGAAGACACAATTTTCTTCAAAATTTTTTTTTTATTTTTCAACATAGTCTCCTTTTAGAAATATACACTTCTCCCAACGTTCCTGCCATTTTTTTAACCCCTCCAAAAAATAGGATTTGTCGAACTCTCCAAAATACGCCTCTATCTCGGCGATGATTTCCTCGTTTGAGCTAAATTTTTTTCCCGCGAGCCATTTCTTCATGTTAGGAAACAAGAAAAAGTCGCAGGGAACCAGATCGGGTGAATACGGGGGGTGCGGCAGCAATTCATAACGCAATTCATGCAGTTTGGCGGCGACAACTCCGGATGAATGTGCTGGTGCGTTATCGTGGTGAAACAGCACCTTCTTTTTCGCCAAATGCGGCCGTGTCTCCTTCAATTTTTTGTCGAAGCTGTCTAATAACTCACTGTAGTATTGTCCAGTGATCGTTCTTCCTTTTTCTAAAAAATCCATGAGGATGACGCCGTTCGCATCCCAAAAAATCGTCGCCATGACCTTTCCAGCCGATAGAACCATCTTCGCCTTCTTTGGAGCAGATTCACCGGGAGAAATCCATTGTTTTGATTGTTGCTTAGTTTCTGGTGTGTAATGATGAATCCAGGTTTCATCAACGGTGACAACTCGACGCAAAAACTCCTTCGGATTTCGCTTAAATTGCTCCAAACACTGCTTCGAAATTAACAGCCGCATCCGCTTGTTGTCCACCGTTAGCAATCGCAGCACCCATCGCGCCGACAATTTTTTCATCGCCAACTTATCATGTAAAATATTAATTGCCGTTCCGGTCGACACACCTACGGCCTCTGCTACTTCACGCACTTTCGTTCGTCGATCAGCGAGAATCATTTCGTGGACTTTTTGAATGATTTCCTCGGTAACCACGTCTGCCGGGCGTCCTGGTCGCTCCTCATCAAAAACGGATGTTCGCCCACGTTTAAATTCGTTGAACCAATATCTAACTGTGGTCATAGATGGCGAAGTGTCCCCATAAACAGCATCCAACTTTGCTTTTATCTCCTCGCATTTTTTCCCATCCAAAAACAGAAAGCGAATTACCGAACGATACTGCTCTTTTTCCATCTTAGCTAAAATCACGAAACACGTCTTACTCAAATGGCTGTCAAATCCAAACTAACCTATCAATCAGTCTGCAATTTGTTATACCGTCGTTTGATAGATGGCAGCACACGATGATAACACCAACTTCCCTCAGGAACGCCTTCTGTCGTCAAACACGGGTACTTACTGAACCGCCCTCGTAATCACCCACAATAGATAATCTGCTAATTTATCAGAAGAAATCATCATATCAATATTAACACTCTAGAAAAAGAGTTTTCTCAAATCTTTCAAGTTCAATAACTCCCGTTTGCATAAAGTGTTTTTAAAGCTTTTATTAGCTAATGCGATGTTAAGTTTAGAATCTAGCAATGTGACTGGCGAAATCTAAATTTATATTAAATTCTATTTGTTGGGGGTTGGGGGTAGCAGCCTGAACGTATTCAAGGTGTTTTTATACTTTGTTTGCTTCTGATTGGTTAGTGACGTTCTTAACTTGGCAACACGTTTAAGAACACTTCATGCAAGCAGGGGTGAGTACGATACAATTTTTAAAGAAGTTGGATTTGGGTATGTTATCCGGGAGATCTATGCAAGTTTTTCTTTTTATAATAAAGAAAAAAGAACTGTGGTATCTTATAATAGCGGACAGTACAGACTGGTAATTCAATGACGAGGGAGGTTGCTGGTTGAGGTTATGAAAAAGCCGGTAAACCGCACAACGCCATCTAGTAATCAGTAACCATTGATTTTTTGGAATCTCTAGACGAATTTCGGCGTACGCCTGTTTCAAAACTCAAGTTTGGAGAGCCTGAGAAGGATTCCTTATCAGTGTTGCCAATTCAAAGACTGTACATTTCCCATTATCACACGATAAAAATTCTCGTCAATTCCCAGCACATTTAAGATTCTGTTTTTAAAAAAACTCAGGCTTATGTTAATATTATTATTGTAAATGAGTCAAGAAAAAGTATATAAAGACTGCTGCGTACATAGAAATAAATAATTTTGCCCCTCACAGTATATCGGTATAAAATATCATGTGAAAATAGGAAAATTAAGAATAAATTAAATCTTCTCGATTTTTTCCCATATTAAAGAAAATTCCACCGAATTTTTCCCATATTAAAGAAAATTCCACCGAATTTTGAGCAGCAACTCAATTTTCAGAATTGTAACTTCCCGTCAATTGAGTGTCAGTTTCACAGTCTGAGAGGAATCTCCATACGTGAAAATCTTTCGAATCCAGTCTCTGTAAATAGGCCGGTATTGTCGTCCAATAAAGGTGGCAACTCTAATTTTAGCCTTTGTATGGAAGAGAAACACAAACATTTAGAAATGAGTAAGCCATAAATTAGTGTGATGCAGAAACAAATACAATTGTGGATTCCAAAATGCAAATAAGACATAAAATTAAAAATTAAAAGCAAAATTGAAAAATCGTTGAAAAGTTTCATTTCTTGGATAAATCAAAAACTGATTCCGTAAAAAATTCTATCTCCATATGTAGTTGTACTTATGCCTGTTGAGATAAAATGCATAATTTGACATTGATCAGTGGCGTACCTACACCACATGAAGCCCGGGGCGGGAATTTTTGAACGCCCCGTATTCAAGCTTTACACAAACGCGCTTGCGTGTCTACGATCACACATCCAATCTACCAGTGTTTTAAAATTACAAAAAATAACAGTCTTTACAATATAAATGATACTTCACAGGAAAACTTTCATTGTTAAAATAGACCCAAGCGTAGGGGGTCAAACTATTGTAACTAGGATTTTATTAAATAATAATCTTAGCTATATTTTACATTATTGTTATACACTCTTTCTAAGTAACAGAGTTCTTTAACCTCTTCATTATTTCTATGCTTTATGGTTATACTTCTTCCATCCTCTTCTTTGTATTTTAGGATCTTTGTCTTCTTCTCGTTTATTTTAAGACCAACTTGCTCTGCTACTTCTTTGAGTCTCATTGTTTTTCGTTACATCTGGTTTTTCTTTCTAGTTATTAGGCATATGTCGTCCGCAAACTCAAGATCTTCAAGTTTGTCAAATCTACCCAATTTATTCCGGATATATTATTTGTTGTATTCTCCATCACCCAGTCTATGATGATTAGTAATAGAGTTGGTGATAAGACGCACCCTTGTTTAACTCCTGCGATAATCATAATTCTTTTGGGCAGTTTCTCTGCATGTTCTATTTTTGCTGAAAAGTTTTCATACATAATTTTTATCATTTTTATTATTTTTTTTTTGATAACCCATATGTGCCTAAAATTTTCCTCGTTACTGAGCCAAATGCCTTCTCGAAATCTATAAAGTTGATGCAAATGCTCATCTTTTTACGCTTTCGCTTTTGAATATTTCTCCGTTTGCTCCTTGTATTCTATTAATTGGCTTGGTTCTTTTCCCGTAATTGGTTTTGTCATTTCGTAGAGGTAATTTATATCTCTTCTTTAGGCTGCTTTCTCTTCTTCTTCTAATAGGTTTTCAAGGTAGTTTCTCTTGTCTTTTTTTGCCCTCTTTTTTACTTCTTTGTTTTTATTTCAATATTCTCTATGTATTTGGTTTTTTCTTGTTTTGTCTTCAGTATTCAACCATTTCTTTTTTATTCTTCTCCTCTCTTCGATTGTATTCGATGTAGCGTTTGTTATCCGTGGTTTTTGTTTTCCGATTTTGTATCCAATTGTTTTATTCTCACTTTTCTTTACTAAGTTCTTGAAATGTTACCAAATGTTCCCCACTGAAAGGTTTCTCAATGGGTTAATTTCTCCGACATTCTTTTGCATGTTCTTCTTATACTCCCCCAGTATTCCTTCATTTTCTTTTAATTTGGGAACATTATATTTTGTGCGTACCGGTAGGATGTTGTTGCTCTTCAAGTTTATTTTTATTTTGGCTCTAAGAAATTGATGGTCTGTTCCTACATCTGTAACCCTCATCACTCTTGTATCTTGTAGGGAGTTCCTCCGTGTTCTTTCAATCATTATGTGGTCAATTTGGTTTCTATAGATACCCGCAGGTGATATCCAAGTTGATTTATGATTGTCATTGTGTTTAAATAAGGTACTCGCATTAACTAAATTATTTGTCAGGCAGAAGTCACATTTTTGTTAATTTTCCCCATTTCGTGTTTCTCCATGATGTTTTCCTTGCCTTTATTGTCTTTGTTCACTTTTGCAGTTAGATTTCCCATAATAATTTTATGTTCCTCGGTTGTTTCCGTTGTATAATCTCCCAGTTTGCTTCGAGTTCCTCATAAAAGGTATATTTAGTTTGATCGTCTTTATCATTTGCAGGGCTATAGACGTTTATAATAGTTATTTCCCTTTAAACCGTGCCCATATTATCCTTTCTGTTTTGCCTTCCCATTCCAGCAAGCTTTCTTTAATTGATTTATCTATCATAATAGCTACTCCCCTGTCTTTTTCTGCGGTTTCATCCTCATATCCTGAGTAGAGTATTTGGTTTCCATTTGAAAGTGTCATATTTCCTATTCCATCCCACCTAGTTTCCCTAAGCCCCAGTATTTTAATCTTGTACTTTGTCGTTTCTCTTGAAATTTGTTCGGTTTTGCTTATTTCGGCCATTGTTTGGACGTTCCAGCAACCCAGAAAGAATTTAGATTTGTCTCCTATTATATGTACTTGTTTCTTGGTAGTAGATTCGATTTGTTGTCCTTGTTCGTTGCCCGTTTCACTAGCTCTTTTTGTGTCGGTTTTATAGTGGTGTATTCTGGTAGTTTTTTGAAATTTCTTTTAGGATGTGCTTGTTTTTGTTCCATTTCCATATTTGCTTTTGTATAGTAATCTGTTGGTATCTGGTTTTAACTTGGTTACCCTTGCTTATTTCTTCTTTTGCTCTATTTCGGATTTCGCGTTGTATACGCATCTCTTCTTTTGTTAGATCGTTGTTTATATATACTTGTGCATGTTTAATCAGTCTCAGTTTCTTTTTTTTTGTATTATGTGAAAGCGAAGTAAGGGAATTAGCAATTTAAAACAAAGATGTTTAATTTTTAACTTGGTAAAGGTACGATGTATGGTATTCAAGCATGGAAGCCTCCTACCACATAAACTAGCAAATCACTCATAAAATTCAAAAACCTGAAGACAAAGGGCTAGAAGATGTAGGTATAAAAAAGAAACTGACATCTATATATCTTACGAATACAAAGTAATGTAGAAGGTAATTGATTTATCAATTACCAATTACTCGGTAATAGTAATGGTATTATTTATTTTCGCAAGTAATGGAATTTATTAGTAATTACATTACGTTTAATTATTAAAAGTAATTGGTAATGGTAATGCATTATTTTCATAAGTAATGCGCCCAACTCTGCTGTGTAGTCAAGAATAATTTAAGAAGTACAGACCAAGACAATCGTCCTGTATAACCTTCCCTAATAACAGTTTTTGATATTCCTACAAATAACGACACTATCCTCCAAGCATGGACCGTTGGGATACCCTATATAAGCCTCGTAGATAAACACATGCACTTGCACATAAAAAAGTTGATCAAATAACAAAAATGTTCCAAGGTTAGTTATAAATGGTAAATAATAATCAATAAAATAATTAATTATCTTGTGGTAAAGTAGAATTCAGAATAAAAAAATAACTTATTACGAACTTTGCGGTTTCAGCTGTAGGTAATGCATAAGAAGACGTGATGAAACTTTCTATTATCCGAGTGAAAAGTCCTGACCCTTCGCTTTTAAGTTCATATTTTAAACTATCCAATAAATTTTCATTAGACAAATTTTAATTTAATGAAAGTTTACTTCTGCAAAAGCAGATGGAATTTCAAAATTTTTCAAATAGGTGCGTTTAGTTATTAGGGCAAAATATGTTCGAAAAACACAATTTTTTACTCGTGGATTTAAAATACCTACATTAAAGATTAAGAACATTAATTAATAAAAAAGTATTCATTTGGAAGAAACAATATTTACATACGAGGGTGGTCTGAAAAGTTTCCGACCTAACAAAGATACAAGACATTTTTTCTGAAAATTTTTTTTTATTTTTCAACATAGTCTCCTTGTAACTCTACACACTTCTCCCAGCGATGCTCCCATCTCTGTAACCCGTCCAAATAGTACTCGGCATTTTTCTTTGCAAAATAATTGTTCACGAAGGTGATTGCCTCTTCATTTGACGAAAATCTTTGTCCTCCGAGCGCAATTTTTAGATGGGGGAACAAAAAGAAGTCGCTTGGGGCTAGATCTGGTGAGTAAGGCGGATGGTCAAGCAGTTCAAACCGTAATTCGTGGATTTTCGCCATGGCAACCGCTGAGGTGTGAGACGGTGCGTTGTCTTGGTGAAACAGGATTTTCTTTTTCTGCAAATGTGGCCGTTTTTTCGCAAGTTCTGCCTTCAGCTTGTCAAGTAATGATGCATAGTATGCTCCTGTAATGGTTTTTCCTTTTTGAAGATAATCGATTAAAATAACTCCATGACTATCCCAAAAAACAGTCGCCATTACTTTCCCAGCCGAAAAAACAGTTTTTGCTTTGTTTGGAGCCTGTTCCCCCTTTGCAGTCCACTGTTTGGACTGTATTTTTGTTTCGGGCGTATAATGGTGTATCCAAGTTTCATCTACAGTAATTAATCGCCGCCAAAACTCGGATTTATCTCGCCTAAACTGCGCCAAAAGAGCGTTGGAAATATTCATTCGAACACGTTTTTGGTCTAACGTGAGCAAACGCGGCACCCAACGCGCGGACAGCTTTCTCATGCCTAAATGTTGATTTAATATGTGACAAACACGTTCTTTTGACATGTTCATAACCTCTGCTATCTCTCTCACTTTAATTCGGCGGTCGTCTAGCACCATTTGGTGAACTTTGGCGATGTTTTCGTCGGTAGTTGCAGTTTTTGGACGTCCCGAACGTTCATCGTCTCCCGAGCTCTTACGGCCACGTTTAAATTCAGCAGCCCAAAATTTCACTGTGGTAAATGATGGTGCAGAGTCCCCATACACAGAATCCAACTCATCTTTTATTTGCGAAGGTGTATTGCCTATCAAAAACAAATATTTAATGACAGCTCGATACTCGATTTTGTCTATTTTCACAAAAAAACTCACATCAACTCACTCAAACGACTGTTACATAAAAACTGCGCGTCCAAAATGGCTGAAACTTTGGTGAGTAACTGTCAACAGATGAACAACGAAATTCAGTAGCTTTTATTTACTAGTGCTGCCATCTTTACGTTGAGGTCGGAAACTTTTCAGACCATCCTCGTATATACTTTATACTACAGTTTAATCCAATTAACCTGCTATTTAGTTAGTTAATAATAAAGCTATCATGAAAAACTATGCCCATTCAAATTCACTTATTTGAAAAGATATTGAGAAATTTTTTGACTATACTTGCAGGAAAACAAAACAAATTAAGAGACAAAAATAATATTTATACATCCCAACCACAAACAGTTTGTTGATAAACTGTAAAACTTATCTAAAAATCCAAAAATTTGAAAATTTAAATTCACTCTATATTGCAACACATCTGATCTGATTAATACCGTACCAATTTCTTAAATGGTAATTGTTCCAGGTGCACCCTGTATACTATTGCATGCTGACATTGTGCTTGCACTGTTAGTGATTACAGATTATCACTATCGTTAAGTTTTTTGACAGAAAAAGCAATCAAGGTAAAAAAGGCTGTAACCTTCAAACTCTCAAGAATAAAGCCTCTTTTCTCAGTTTCGAATGTCAGTCATTAGCTGCGCAATTTTCTAAATTAAATAAATAAACAAAAACTAATACTTTTCTTTAAAGTTCCAACTGCATAAGTATTTATTATTATTATATTAATTATCACAAAGGAAATTTTAAAAATAGTCTAAGATAATCTTTTTAGTAGCATCTATGACCTCCTTGATTACTTATCATTCTTATCAACGTCCTTACGCGACGTACTTAATATTACATTTTCGTCGTTCTTTCCTTGAGGAATGATTTCAATGATATTACCTCTATGCAACATACATATCTGGTTAACAGTAACATTGTTTTTTTAATAACAATACTTTGTCAAGTCGTTTTTAATGCAATAATAATAAGAAATTCATCGCCTGACGATAATATCTACAAAGCACTACATACAGGGTGTTCTGACGATCGATTAGTAGATAACAACATTGTTATTCGTAAAGGTACGCGAAAATTACTAAGGAAAGTTGCACAGAACTATTATTCCTATGTTTTAAAATGATCTCTAACTATGCAGAGTGTCCTATAAAATTGTAACGTATAGTGGTTTTTTTAAATAATATACTTTTCATATCTCGATATTTTCTTCTTCCTGCAATATAGCATCATAAAGATCTATGTATCTTTGTTATTTTTAAATGATGATAACAAACACAAGATGTTGTGTGTTTTGATCACCCTATAGTTGCTTGGGAACCAATCTGCTTTTCTAAGTTGCAAAAAAAAACCTAAATCTAAATACTGATTTTTTAGTAAAGGCAAAAAAGTTAGATGTAAAGTACAGGAGATAACTTATTAATCTTTTGACTCAATTTAATTTTTGTTTATTATTATAAACTCATCTTGTGAAGCTTTTTTTAAGAAGCACTTATTAAGTAATACTAAAACGTTTGTGTGGTATTTGAAGCAAGCTACTGTAAAACTAACTAGCAACTTGAATTAATAATATTGATAATAAAACCTACGAATTCTTGGAATGAGAAGAAGAACGAATTGTAATCAAATCTTGTCTATAGGTTATTCCCCCAAAACAAGGACACTCCTTCTTTTTTGATGAGTGATTGTATGATTCTTTCTCTGTGATGTTTATTTGTATAGTAATAATAACATCAGTAGTTAACCTTCATTTCAATGTATTAGTGATTTTAGTACGCTGTAGACATGTTGGTAGTAGACAAAAAATTAAAAATTCTTGTAAACGATTTACTATTACCAGTTTCTCTTAAAAATTATGTAAATACATTAATATGCAGCAATTCTTGATAGCGAAAATTGTTTTTAGTTGTGTAGTATATTTATAGTGAAAAAACGTCACGCTTGGTAAGTAAACCTAAAGTGTGCATCATTATCTTATCGTGTTCTAAAATTCAAAAACACAATATAACATTAGCACTGTTTTTATGTATAATTAGCATGCGATTCATTGTAAAACAAATTACACTTACTACTGAAAGATTCATTTTTGTTTAACAAATTTTCCATGTAAAATCTGTCTCATTTACATGTTTAAAATTAATAAGAATTTTTTAATAGTTGGAATTCTACACAATCTAAAATTGTTTGCAATTGTACAGGATGTTCCAGGCCAGAATCAAGTCTTTTGTAATAGAACACTTTGTACCTATATTGCGATATTCTAGATTTTCAGTGAATTATGATTACAACGATATAAGGTTGTTAGGGTTGAGACCTAATCGTCTTGCGATGTCTGTTCAGAGTTTCTGAGCAAAATCCTTTTATATATTTTTAAATACAGGTTTTTAAAAAATATACATTTTCATTATTTTAAGTATCACTTGCAAGTAGAACAGCTTATATCAACAACCTGTAAATGAAGCAGAATTCAGCAAAACACCATTAATAGAAACTGTTAGGTTTGTTATGAAGAATCTGTCATATATAGATCAGGTGCTAAGTTGCAAAACATGGTTGATGCATTTTAACTTCTGCATGTATACAGTGTGTCCACATTTCGATGCTTACAATTGGGACCTCGGAAATTGTAAGAGATACGAAGTCGGTTAAATTAGAAAAGATTTGGCTATTTGGGTGATCAGTTTACTCATGCTTTTGTTTTTCAAAAAAGTTTACGGTTTACTAGATTTTTACATTTTGCTAAAAACAAAATTATCTTATTTTCTTTAAAGTGAAATATCCCAGGAACGAGCAAAGATAGAAAAGAACAGCAAAGAGGGTGTTTTAAAGAATTTACTCGGAAACAAAAAAATTATTTTCGCAATTGTCTTTTGTTTTACTTCGACGGTGAAACGTAAATCCATTTTTTTTAATGGAACGCCTACTTGACTTCCATATTACTGAACTGCACGCCTTAAATGCTTTTCAGTGATAGATGGTTTGACATAGCTATTCTTTTCTTGTACCGAGTTATGAAGTGAAAATCATTTTTCATCATAGTGTGCCATGATATCTAACACACAAAGTCGTGGAGTTTTATCAAATAAATTCATTTGTTATGCAAAAATTGCTAAAACAAAATAAATACCCTTTTATGGGGCATTAACTGCTTACTTGATGCTATCTGTGAATGCTCAGTAAAGTATTTTAAAAGCGCCTGTTGTTTTGTTTTAGCAACTATTACATAACAAATGTAATTTATTTGACAAAAATCAATGCTTTTCATATGTTTAAAACCATGGCACACTAAGTGAGAAATGTTTTTTTATTTAAAAAAATAAGATAATTTCGTTTTTAGCAAATATCTAGTAAGCCGTGAACTTTTTTGAAAAAACAAAAGCATAAGTAAACTGATCTTCAAAATAGCCAAATCTTTTCTAATTTAACCGACTTCGTACCTCTTACAATTTGAAATATGGACACGCTGTATATAGTGACTCAAGTTTTATAATGCACGATGTTGCCGTGAGCGGCTAAGGAGCGTTTTAACTGCACCACTCCCCGACATCGATATCGACAAACTGAGAGGGTAAATTCCTGATGACTAGAGATGCATTTTTCCAAATGAAACTTGTAGTCGATTTGTTTTAGTTGTAGAGTTGCGCAGACATGTTAAGTTTTAGTTCTATCATCATTATTTGTCTAAACCTCAGAGATTCTTAAAAAGTTGTATGAAAATGTCTTCTACGGGTTCTTAAAGTACTTTTAATTATACAGAGTGTTCTCTGTTTTCTTCTTCCGATGTTACGTATCTCAGTTATACAGTACACCCTGTATAATTGGAAGTTCTTAATAAGAATCTTTACTGTTTTGAAAAATAACGACGCCTCCTTTTTCTGAAATCTAAGTTCTATTTAGTAAGAAAAAAGGTTCATGTTGTATTTTTCTCCTAATACGCCTTGTTTACGAATTGAATTTCTAAAAATCTGAGCAATAGATTAAATTATGAAGGCGAAACAATTCGTCTGATCACAAACACAGAGTGCCTATTTACTTTGCATTTTTCTACAGTTTGTAAGACTAGAGAGCATGGATACTTAAAGCGAGTTCAGTCAGATTTAAAGTCTATACTCAGTTTAGGAAGAAGTGTTGCTTTTGAATTATAAGTGTGGGATTCTTCGTTTACAAAGAAAATTATTTTCTTCTTAACTGTTTTATAAATAACGTACAAGGTGATTCAAATCGTGAACAAGTTTTCGTGATGAAGGCTACCTTTTTGTGACAAATCTAATAGTGAGGATAAAAGTTGACTATCTCGATGAATTCTTGAAATTCGGACCAGAAACAAATTTTCTTGACAACTTCAGAAATTCTATTGCCCGAAGAGCAGCTATACGTAAAATATTACATGCAAAAATAATTTTAATATTAATAATGCTAATGTAGGTTGTGTTGGCAATGGTTCAGTTTGCAGACGACATTGCTCTTTAGGTGTCTTCCCTAATCCCAACTTTGGTTCTGACTATTCTTATTTGACATAGACATCTGATAGTAATCTTAAACTTAGCAACATAAGCCTGGATCTTTAGTTAAGTGTCTGGGGATCACCTCCTCATCCATCAACTTAGTTGATTAGCGAACGGCTTACTCAGCAAAATCCGTGGTGGTATTTCGAGTTACCACTTCCGCATTCTGTTCCACACATATAAGATTTTCATCTGGCCTGTCAGTGACTACATATTTCCCTGTTTCTCACCCACCTCCCGCAATTCGATAGAACAAAGCTCTATAGTAAGGAAAGGTGTATGTTCGTCGCCACGTCGAGGTGTCTCCGGTGAATGCGACCTTAGGGGTCGATATATGACAAAGGCCATCGACCAGGACAAAATGTACATCTTTCTAGAAACTATCCAAAATGAAATACCCCCCGGCCATCTTTCCAGAAAACCTGAAAAATCTCCTCCTGACCTCGAGGATATTATTGATTATACCTCCATAGCTTAATGCTAATCCAACTTATCTCCACATATTGCTGTCATTATCTAGATCAATATTATGTCAGTTCCAAATACAGAAGTAAATCCATCATCTGGATGATTACGTCAACCCTGTCATCCAGATTTTTTCTTTTCTTTTGTTTTTCTCTCTGATTTTCGTTGCCATCGTCTCCAGTTGATAAAAAGTTTCGTCCATGAGGTCCTTGCGTTGGCGTTGGCAGCCGTTCTTTTCTTTTGTCTTTGTCTGGCTCGGCACTTCTCTTATTTGAGCTACAGTTCAGATTCTACTAATTTATGCTCATGGCGTTGGAGAAAAGCTTTTAATGTTGAATGATAATGATGGCGTCGCGTGGCTTAGCGACAACCCGGACTGACTGTTCTCGCTAAGATCTTTCATTGTTTCCTTTAGTGGTTTAGGTAAATGCCGGAACAGGAATTCCCACAGATTTGATTACTTCTTATTTTATTTTTACATCACCTTTCTTGAATTTCCGTGTGTTTGCTTTATAACAATGAATTGCCTTAAGTAGGTTGTTCCAGAAAAAACTGTTTTTGTAATAATACAAAATGTCTAAAATAAATATCAAATGTTTCGCTCAAGATATTTAAGATTGTCTAAGACGGTCTTGTTTGATGGATGTTGAGTCAGTTAAAACAACAAGAAGCTATGTTTACTATTTTAGATTTGTATGATTTTAGCATTTAATGACCCTAAAGTGTCGTCATCTTTCTCAAGATCAATTAGCAAGAAGCTTCATGCTTCGGAATGTATGCAAACGTGAACAATGTTAGGAGTTATATTTTCTTAAATTTAAGTTAATCAGCACTTAAGTCTGAAATAGTGTGCATCTGTGATGCGTAGGAGACAAATAAGAAGCTAGAATCTGTCCTCGCAGTTTATCAAAGTAATTGTATCATTATAATATCATTATCAATTCTGTGTAGTAAACAAAATGTGTAGAATGTTAGACAGACATTAAAAAATACGTTTGGGGAGCTTTCTAAAATTATTTTTTTGGACACACTGTACAGCTAATAGAAAAATAAGAATCTCTTCTAATTCTATTACGAAAGAATAAAGCAAATCCACAAAGACAAAAATAAATTAGATATCTACAACTTCTATTGTAATTTAGATGAAAAGACGGAAATGCTTGTGGTTACTCGGAAATCCATTGATAAATAACTACCTAAAGTTTCTGACGAATCATGCTGCTATACGCATCAATATTTTTTATTTGATCCTCAATATTAATATTTTCATAAATATAAACCAAGACGGATTAAAAGATTCCACTAAAATTAATAACTGCAATCTCTTTTGGTTTCTCTTAATCGATTTATGTTGTCATTTGGACATGCTATATCATTTTATGTGTTTCAATTCAACCTTTACATTTTGTTTGTCAAATTCTATTGAAAAAATTTAAATTAAGGGTATCAGATTATTCTTAACAATAATTGTGAGTAATCAACTTCCTATATTGTAATCAATTGATTGATAAATCTCAAATCTTAAAGTTTCCGATAATTACATCATTGGTATTTCCAAGAATTATTTTTCCAGCGAAGTTAGAACATGTTCGGAACTAACAAAAATAAATTATCGGATGTATACGTACCTGCATCTTTAAACGTAATATCCGATTCACCATTTTCATAGCAAATCTGTCTATCAGAAACAATATTTTGATGAATAGTAACTGGTCCATGAAATTGTGTTAAAGGTCCTATAACTACATCACTAGAACTTTCTATATTTATTGTCGAAGATTGCGGACTAACAGCATTATTGTGTTGAATGATCTCTTGTATGGCTTTATTATCCTCATCATCTGAAGAATCATCTCCATCAGTAACAATGCTAGTTTCTGAGTTAAACACTACAGGAGGTACGATACAAACTTTATTGTCATTTTTATCACAGCCATTTATTGCATCAATTTTGTTATCACAGCAGCTTTCCATCAATATAATATCATTATTTCTCACATTTAATTATATTTACACTATTTTATATTTCTTTATAAGAAATTTGTATTAGAATAAAAAAGCGCGGTTAGTGTTGACGAAATACGATTACGTACTATCATCTGGTTTTGTTAATTATGCGAAGAAGGGGAAATGCTGGTTGCGCCATCATATTATGGTACTGCACTACACGGCGCAGATTATTGCTATAATAATACATTTATTTGCTTATACGCATAATTATGGAAAAGCGCATCCTGTGATTTATTAAATTTACAATATTTATGAATGAAGGTATGGTGGTAAAACAGTTCAAAAACAAAGTACTATAGAGGATGGTCTTACCTGCTTTTGTGCTTGCACTATTGAACGCTAGATGTCTGGACATGTGAAGTTTGAACTTTTCGGAATTCCACATTCCTTTCACCACAATAAAATCAACCTAACCAAGTGAAGGTAAATTCTAGTTTATTGTTAACAGAAAGTAGTGTTAGTTACACATTGTTGAATTAAATAAGACATTAATAAATATTTAATTAATGTTGAATTATTTATGAAGTTAAGGTGTGTAAATTTAAATCATAACAAATTAAAAGAAGAAAAAACCGTTAAAACTCATTAAAGAAGGGGTCTAGGAATAAAATAAAACTCGAATAAGGTATTTAAATTTGTTGTTATTAAAATATTCAGTATAATAATAACAATTGTTATTATTATTATATTATCATTATCTTTATGTAGAACTTCATTATAATGTTATTATCCAGCGGTGAAAATGAGGACATCTGGGCTTCTTGATAATTATTTTAATGCGACACTGGAAATGAAAAAATTCAAACGAAAATAATTGTCGAGACGGTCGTGTATAGTATTCAGTTTTCCCATTGGATAAAATCGAAATTTCCACATAGTACCAATATCTTTTCCTTTTAAATAAAATTCGAAACTAATCAGCAAAATGCATAAGGGACAATTTTTATTATTATTACATAATTAACAAGAATTACATAGTAGATAAATCTCCTTTTAATCATCACAATAAAACACGACCAATTTAAAATGTATATGGGAACTTTTTATCATACAACACAGAGAAGAAAGAAGTGTTAACATTGAATATTATTAAAATGCCAAAATCTTTGTCAAATAGGAACATGATTGTTTCGCTGTTTATTTATTTCTTTGTTTATTTTATGGAATGGTTTTGTAGATTACCATAATGGATATTTTTATGTGTTTCTGGTCAGTTTAATTTTGTACCATTTTAAAGTGTAAAAAGGAGAAAAAGTTGGCAGTTACGAATGTTTTTTTTTACAAAATTCCTATTGATATGTAAACGGTTATTATTTTGATAAAAAAATACTTTTGGCACTGTTTATATTTTAAAGTCCATCGATTGTATGTGAAGATCTTCTAAAACCACCATATGATGCTGACCCCCTAAAGGTTGTGGTCCACCATATATTTCTTCTCGATTCTACTGCAGTAGCTGAACGATACGGACGTTCCATTAAACCATTTGGTTGCTTTCGTAATCCCGAAGCCAAATTATCCTATTGCATTTAAATTCGTATTAAACTAGAAATTTTCCTTTATGATTGTTCGTTGTAACGAAGTAGGGTTTGAAAATAATAAGGGTAGAAAAAACACAAAGAGGTACAGTCCTTCAAGAGAGCCTGTGATTTCCTCCAACTTCTTTATTATCTTGTGTTGAGGACGATCTGTTATGTGTATTGAATGAATTTATAGTAATGTGTGAAGGTCCATGCGTGAGATGCAAGCAAAACATGCTTCAAGATAATGGTTGTGTTTTTTGACATTGCTTATTGTTCTCTGTTTCATTTTTGAATTTACCAAACTTCAAAACGTGTTATTTGCACAACTTTGTATTTAAAGCGTTACATAAAAGAGAAATATAAAAGTTGTTATTGGTTATGGTTCACCTCTCATTTAAGAATTTTTCCAAGAGCATCACCAAGAGGAAAAATGGGCTAATAATAATTAGAGAATTCTGCCAAATAACGCAATCTTTTACAGAATTAGATTTTTTACGTCATGATCAACAATTCCAACGCTCTGATTTATCTATCAATGAAGAAACGTAAACGCCTAACATGAATATAGACTTTGTTATCTTCTTCATCAAATTGGTGTACAGTTACAATCCATCTTTAATTCCAAAATTAAGTTTATTTTTCTTTTCCACTGTTACCCAACCTATAAGAAAGTCCCAAAGTCATTATCCTCACTAGAACCTTTGTCTGGTTTTTTGTTAGATTCATGTAGTAGGTAAATACCATAGATCTTGAATCTTCCTTGCCATTTTTACCTTTGTGCTTGTTAAAGATCTCTGTTCGTGATTAAATTCCATTTTCTTATAAGGAAGATAATTGAAAAGCTTGACTACAGCGATTTCAATATGCTTTTAATCTTCAGGATTTTAATCAAAAGAAGCTTCCTTTGAAAGAGTCAAAATGGGAGCGTTTACGTCAAAATTTTTTATTTTATCAACGAGAAGGCGGATAGAAACTAATCTGGTTTTGCACAAATACCATCAAGTTAATCAAGTTCAATAAATCTTTCTTATTCCATCTTCTTGTACTTGCAACGGATAGAATCAGAAATTCTTGTTAAGAATAAAATTTGACAAAGGAATCTGATCAGTCATTATTTCGTTGCCATTTCTTCTTCTTTAACAAATAGAAAAAAAATCGATTTTTGCTTGTAACTTGAAAACAAAAGTATTTAGTAAAATTCAGATTCCACCAATCAAATCTGTAGCAAAAAATAGATCAGTAGTGTGCGGTCAGTTTTTCTCTCTTTTTGAAATACTCTGTATTTATATCGAATATGGGCTACTCTGTAATATTGAAATAATATTAAAATGTATAACTACTACATTATTATATATTACAATATAAAAGCTCTTTCATTTATAAAATAGGCACTTGTTACTTTAATTTCCATTATTACGAGGTCGCTTTCAAAACATATTGATTTAATAGAGGATACCAATTTTCCGAACAGCAGTTAACATTTTAATATTCTTTTTTATGGGCCATTAACTAAATCGTCGAAGTAACACATTATTAAAAGTTCATTAAAATGTCGCTATTGTTGCGCTTTGATTTTCTTCGTCCATTATTGGAGTTTATCAAATTTATATTTTCATTGTTTTGAAGTTACTTTCATCGTAGGCTTTAAAGTTGAATCAATTAAAACATAATATATCACAGATTTTGAAGGTTTTATTTAGAAGAAAATCTCTGAATTTTTAACCAATTAATTAAAAAAATTACTTTCATAATTCGGGTATGAGATTTGCTGTTTCTTAAAGCGTCGGTTTTATCACTGGGTGTATTTATTGAATTCTTCTCTGTTAATAGTTCAGCCATATAATTATGTAAGATCCAACATTTAAATTTTCCCAAGCAAATCAGCAGAGCTTTTTGAATCTTCCTATTCTTGGTTTCCAGTTTGAAAGTTACTAAATGACTTTATGATGCCTTCTTGAGATCAATTCTGTGATTTTTACAGCGAAGTCATACTATACAAGGTGATTTGCTAGCCTTTTTACAAACTTTGGCAACGGAAAGTAAAGGTAGTTTCAAGAAAAAATGTCATCAAACATGAGTTCGATTTTCTTGGTTCGCAAGTTATTGAGGTTTAAAATTTTCTAAAGGCCTAGCAGTAATTAATGGATACGGAACAGACACATATCAAAATCTCGTGGCGATCGGTGAATATTTGATATTTTTCACAACTGTGTAAAAATGGCCAAAATCAACAATCGTTTTGTGTTTTTCACAGGGAAACTTGTACATAGGAGAAACGCAGGATGGCCTCCTATTTACAAATCCGCAAACGTGATTTCTATATCTTTGTGCTTCCTACTGACGGACACTTAAGGACCAGAATGGGTTCTAAAGACAGCGCTGCTATTCCCGTTCACTTTTGATAATTAACGGTAATTCTAGGTCATGAACATAGCCAAAAACGATAAAAATATGACTCCTGGGTGTCGAGATATAGCGATTCGAATTTAATTTTAAAATTCTAGAACTTCTATAACTTGTGAACAAAAGAAAACCGAATCCATGTACCAACCAATGAAACCATTAAACCAATGAAGAACTAACATTACACATTAGAACTGTCCACTTTGAACACTGCGGTTTTGAGTTTTATTGATACCTCCATGGTCATAGTATCGGGGATGAGGAAGCCTGGGTTCTGCAAAATTTCCCAAATATGAAGGTAGCGTGTGGACGAATTACATTAGTTTCCAAATGGGAGAATCCCAAAAGACTCAAAAATGATAATTTTGATTTCTTACCCTTTTTTATCCAGTTTGCTGGAACCATCGACGTCTTTGCTACAGCGTAATATATCAGGTTGCTTTGAAGGTGTTCGTAAGAGTATCTTCGATCTGTGTCACTAATAAGTGGATATAGAGTCCTTTGGCCAATTTAAAGATAAACCATCTAAGATCTATCCTAGAACCCTTTGCTTGCTAGAATATTCGGTTGGACTTGACGGTTCATGATTTCTAGCCAGATCATTCTGGAGGGTGTTTTTATTCAGTCAGTATTTCACGTTTCGCCCCTAAAGCATTCTTTTGGATTTTAATCAGTTTCTTATCCCTTTTTAGATTACTTTTATTGTTTTGAGATAACATTTTTAAAATCTTTTCTCTGAATTATTTATCGATAGTTCAGATTTCCAGCCAAATCGTTCGAGAGGATGTTTGCCCAAAATCAGTTATTTATTGTCAGTTAGGATTTAATTAATATTCTGCTTTCCACAAAAAACAATTTTCTTCTCTTTTTCTTTCTCTTCTTAAATGTTTTTGTCAGCATTGAAAAGCGTGCATCATGTTGCTTCGTGCTCTAATAATTAACTTTACATCGCACAACAATAACGACAGAAGATTAAAGATTTGAATTTTCATGAGCTTCATTCTGATCTGGAATATTCTGTAGAAATATCCTTACAAATTAATTTTAATCTTACTTATAAAGGCAATAATTTTGACTTAACAAAGAAGCTTTATCTACAAAATTGTGCAAACTCATGGATGTCCAAATTCTAATATTCATAACAAAAATTGACACTTAAATGACACAAAATTTTTTCCACATTTTATTTTTTGTTCATTGCATTAATTTTTTTTTAATTTTAGATTTCTTCCTATCTCATTACAATATGTGAATTTAAAAAATTCAAAACTAGTTATTAGCAGGTAAGTTTCTTCCTGAATTTAATTAAATTATTAACTGAAGTAAATTGGTTTTAACAGCAACACGAAAATGAGTGTAGTGACGTTACAGTTTGGTCAGTGTGGAAATCAAGTTGGACAGGCTTTATTTTTGGACTTGTACAACGACATCAAAGGTGACACGAATAAAATAAGTGTTGGAAAACGATCGAACATCGAGTATGCTTCTGAAGCTGCCAATAAATGGTTTCATATAAATAAATCTGGAGAATGGGAGGCAAGATCGATCCTGATAGACACTGAAAATAAGGTTACTGCTCTCGCTAATAAAAACAACAAAAATAACAACAATGTGCCTTATAAATTTAAAAATATTGTAGCAAAGTGTCATGGTGGTGCTGCTAATAACTGGGCGTATGGTTATTCTTGCAAAAGTCAATTACTCATGGCGGATATAATTGAAGGTGTTAGAAAAGAAACGGAAAAGTGCGATTTTGTTTCCAGTATTTTCAGTATTTTAAGCTCGGCGGGTGGAACTGGTTCTGGTGTGGGGAGTAGAACGATGGAGGTTTTAAGAGACGAATATCCAAATAAAACAATGTTAAATACTATGGTGTTGCCATACAGAGACGGTGAGGTCGTAACACAAAACTATAACAGTTTGTTAACATTAGCTAAATTATATGATATCACCGATGCGACTTATTTATATGAAAATGATGCCGTGCATCTTATGTGTACAAAAACATTATCTCTAACAAACGTAACATTTCACGACATCAACTCGATAATAGCGCAACAGTTGTCTGCAGTATTACAACCTGTAGGCAACGTTTCAATTTCCCGAGTAGTTGCGAACTTAGCAGCTCATCCGAGATATAAATTTATCCAAGTGAAGAGCGCTCCTCACGTTTCTAAGGAGCATTCAAAATATGAAGCTCTGTCTTCGTGGGCTATACTTGTAAATAGAGTTAGAACTTCTCTAAAATCTAACTGTGGAGTTTATGACTTAAAGTCGGCCACAGAATTTACTAGGAAACTTAAATGTGTAGGAAATATGCTTATTAGTAGGGGAAATGGTGCTCCCTCTGAGGAAGACATAAAACCACTCACGGATGTTTTGTTATATGTCCCTTGGTTACCTTCGCAAGTAAGATTAACGCATTTTCATCAAAATAGGAATTTCCTCGATTTGAATAGATTTCTCGTGTTGTGTACTAACAATAATTCTGTTTGTTTACCTGTTGATTGTGTTTTAGAGGAAGCTTGGTCTTTATTTACAAGTAAAGCCTTCTTGCATCATTATAAAAAGTATGATATTGATGAACAATATTTTCATGGTGCATTTGAAGATATTGAAGAAATTATTCGTAATTACAATTCGCTGTAACTTAAAATTTATAAAGTAAATGGAATTTACAAACTTTTTGTAACATGTTGTGATTTTTAGGATGTAAGATTGTTCAAGGAAATAATTTTTTTCATACTTTTATATAAAAAGAAACTAAAAAAAGGAAATTAATAACACTAACTTGTAGTTTGATTTTAATCCTTATCTATGCAGTCTTGATACATCTAACATCAGTCTCATGGATTTTGATTTTACTTTTAAATTCTTTTGTCTCATTCTTATAATGATTATTGCATTAGAGTAACTGCATTTAGAATGGAAACCATGCTTAAGTATACAGGGTGGTTGAAATATCATTCATCAGCTTATTAATCCATCTATTTTTAAAGATACAACAAACATGTAGAGAAAGATGTTATAGCTTTTCCTGGGCATTATTTGCTGCATCTTTGAAAGCAGATCTTACATATAATTATTAATTTTATGTAGCTTAAGTACAGTCAAACAAATAATCCTTTATATTAAACTGATCAGTTTTTATAATCCAAAGATGATATAAACAAATTGAATTTGATGTAAGAGTTTATACCTCGTCTGATCTCACCTACAACAATGCCACTTTGCTAGTTTATTTGTTTTGATGATTTAAAGACGTTTTATGTATATGGAACAGTAATATTACACTTACTCTTATAGAGAAGGGCTAACAGTTGAAAGATTGGATTTTAATTGGCATACTTCTCACAAATACCTTAAACAACAATCTTTATTTTTGGCATTGAACGCTCTAAAATAGTTCTATTTCTTCTTATACACAGTGTACTAATGCAAAACATTTCTATAATAAAATAAAAAAGCTGATACGCGATACACCCTGTATAATGAAAACCAAAACTGCTTTACCGAACCTTTACAGTAGCAAAAATTAGTTTTTAAAATTTTGTCTTATCTTTATGAATAACAGATCTATAAAAAAAAATTGGTTAAATCGGACACCCTGTATCTCTACCTCCTATAACTTGAAAACTGAAGGTTCTGTTCTGGTTTATTTTCATTATTAATTTCATTTGTTACTTCCCATACCTAATTCTGTTCCTACTGATCCGTCCCGACCAAGCCGACAGAAATAATCTTTAAGGACCGCATACCTGCTGCTTTTCGCCTAGTCTTCCGTAGCATGCTTGACTAATAGACAAACATGTTGGAGAAAGCGCTCTGTAACCCTACCGCTGCATTCCTCTCAAAATTCCTACCAAACCGATAAATCAACCGAAACGCTCCGAAACAACCGAAGCATCGTACCAGAAAGAACTCGCTACTGGGGCATTTCTGGACATACAGGAAGTGTTTGACAATGCAAAGTCCGACCCTGTGCAAGAGCGAGGCAACGGGGTCAACCGCTAAAACGTCCGTAGGTCAACGCTATCCAAAGGATTGAGTTCTCTCTCCACAACTGTGGTGTCTTGTGTTTGATGATTCTATGTAGATTCAATGAGGAAAATTTGTTTACACAGAATTATACTGATGATTTCGTAGTCCTTGTGTTGAGGATCTTCTCTGCAACCACAAGTGATCTGGTTTTCTTCACCAATCAAAAAAGAGAACAGTTAGATATCTAATAGTAATTCTGAATGATAAGCTGTACTGGAGAGCGCAAAAGGCGGACCCAAAATGTTATTTCTTCCTACTGGATATGAAGGAGGACTTTTGATATAACTTGAGGTCTAAAATCCTAGGTCACAGAGTGTTGTACACAATAGTTCTGCGTAGTGGTAAGTAGACTTCTCATGCTATATGCATCCCTTGTTTGGTGGAAACTACTAAAACAGGTGCAGAGGCTCCTCTGCTTGGGCATTACAGAACTCAACCTTCCGTCACTCCATATTTTGGTCGAGGCGGTGGCGAGAAGAGCCTTTTACAGGATCTGTCGAAATGGTTGTTGATTAGGAAAAGGGCATGAAGGCGGACACTCTCAGATAGTATTAGCTTACTAGTTCTATTACTCTTAAGCAAAAAAAGCAAAAGCGGACTTTTGGAACTGGTATTGAGGAATACCATGCAGTAGTATCATCATCGTTTTTGTTTATTAACTAAAAACGTCACTTTCAAATAAATCAGTCTAACAAGTTGAGAATCTGCAAACTATAAAATGTAAACTACGGATTACATCTAGGCCTTATTGGACAGAAAACTGGCATTTTTACTTGGATATTGTCTAGTTCCCAAAATCAAATCCGACATAGTGTGTCGTGTGAAGTGTTGAGTAACTAAGATGAAAAAACTATGAAGCAATTCTAACCGAATATATCATCAAATCTTGTTGTCAACAGTATAGTACCTACAAATTCCTCGAACTTCTGTGGTTGTATAATTAGATACGATATAAAGCTTTCAAGTCTCAAGTCAGAGATCATTATTAGGTAAGTAAATAACTTTTATCTGTTAGCATATGTACCTTGTCACTTCTCGTTCCATCCAGCTTCTTGAAGCTATTGCTTTCATTCTCCTTCGGCTATGTTGATACTGCTATTTTACTTTTGCTCTTTTTTTGCTCTTTGCTTGGTAGAGAAAAAACCTGTCAGGATTTTCTTCTTTATTTTCTTGGTTGCATCTAATCTGCTAGGGCGGGAAACAGAAAACATCAACGTGACTTATTATCCAGTTGAGCGCAGGTTGCTTTAGAAGCTTAAGTAAAGAGGTTCTATCTATGCTATTAAGGGATACCATTGAATCTTCTTACATTTGACATTCACCCATTCATGCCATAAAGATCAGGCAATATCAGAAATAGCAACAATTTCTTGATTACTTTTGAGTTACCCGTTTTGGGAACTCGAGTTTTTCTTCAGCCTGTTTCGAATTGGTAAAATGTCTATCAATCGCTGGCAGTATAGTGAAAGTGTGCAGCAAAAGAGAAAAACTTCTAAAAAACAAAAGCGTTGTTGTATCGAGAACCCTGGCATCATTTATTAGAGCTCAAATGCTGGACAGATATATTGCAAACCAATCATCTACAGATTCTAAACAAACAAAACATTAGATCAACATCTTTCTCGTAACTCTTTCTCGGGTTCCGTACAAACTTCAAGGGGGATCTGAATTGCTTCAGTTTTACTACAGACTACATTTCAAGTCATGACAACCTTATCCAGTAAGGCAGTACTTCTCAATCTCGCTTCTCAGGTAGGCGACTTACACGCGCATGGCGTAAAATTAGGGAACAGATATTCCTGGGGAAGGATAGGGTTAAGGTAGGGATAGGAAAATGAGGCTTCTCAGCATCCATCACCGAGCGAATACCTTCCCAACTCCATTGGCTTAAAATTATCTGGGGTAATCCATCCTCCAGTGTCCAACTTCCTACTAACCTTTCTAACACTTGATGATCCTTCTCTATTGCTAGTGGCCTCTCTGACACGTTGTTTGCAGCTGTACTTCTGAAACGTTCCCTGGCTCTAATCTACTCGAAAACCATACATTCATGCAGATGACTCATGATCAGATATTAACTGAATGCATTTGCTATTTAGATTCCTATATTTCATTCCAGTATCTACTAACTTATCCTTATCGAAGGCGTTTCCCAGCCATTGTCCTAAAGACATTTATCTCATTTTGTTTTCGCAGCCGATGACTTCAATACCACATTAGGGTCTAATCTACTTGCTTGCTAGCCTTCCTGTTCATTTCTTCGTCCCCAGTTTTCCCACTGTGCCTTCATTCAACAAAATGTTATAATAATCTTTTGATTCCGAGCTGTCTTGACCAACTTATAAATATCCAGCACTAGAAGGTTTGATATCCCACCTAAAGTAATTGATTTTGAAGCCGCTTTTGAGTTCACTACTTTACAGTTATCTAATTATCAGAAATGATGTTTATTCTATTGAGCTTAAGCAACAACTCGAAGGACGGAAGTCTTTTGTCCTATATCTTGCATACTTTTGGCTACAATCGTAACATTCTTGTAGACTAAGAAGACGTCTCTTGTTAATCCCTTAACCGCATATTATATCCACTACTGTCTCTGGCATCTTTGTAGAATAACCAACCTCCTTTCTTTCCGACGAATGTGGAAATCTTCCACTACTATTCCTTTCACTTTCTTCACTTTTTATAGTCTGATATATTTAGGTTTTGGCCTTGACCTTTAACCACAAAGTTCTAATATTCTGTCTTAAACTCCGTACAATCAAATTGGCTCAAGGGATTACACTGAGGCTTTTGGCAAATCAGTTTTCAATCATACGAGTTTTACAGGTTGTTCCAACATTTCTCAAGATTGGGATCTTAAAAGTGTACATGATGGAGAGCCAGAACAGTGTCACGAATCAATTACAAGATCTTCAAGATTAGTAAGAACAGCACCCCAACATGATATTGGAACACTTAAAGGCTGCCTACATCAATAAATCAATGCCGTACATATTGTTTTCAAGGTGAGTTAGGTACAGACTGTA